>PVIC010024964.1:0-25631 GCA_004025085.1 Thryonomys swinderianus
GGAAGGGAAGGGAAGGGAAGGGAAGGGAAGGGAAGGGAAGGGAAGGAAAGGAAAGGAAAGGAAAGGAAAGGAAAGGAAAGGAAAGGAAAGAAAGGAAAGGAAAGGAAAGGAAGACTTGCAAGTGTCAAGTGTTCCTTTGATATTTGTCTATAGACAGAGCCACCCACAGAAGGAAGTGAATCCATTCTGGATTGCTGGAAGCCAGGGTTCTGGGACGGATCAAAAGCAAAGTGGAGAATATGACATCATCTAGCAGTGAGCATCAGATCGTTTGCTGCGAAATGTTCTTGGGGTGCAGAGTGCAGCGGAAGAAAAGAACTTGTACTTCTCTTGGGAGACATCTCGCAGCTGGTAAAGCTCAACCCTCCCTCACTGCTACTAATCACAGAAAATGTTCTGTTCAGGTCAATGGGCAGAGCTGCTGGCTGTTCATTGGGAACCAGCCTTGGGTGCTGGTTCTGTGAAGCTGGAAGAAGCACAGAGTCGCTCATCACCGCCACGGTATTCATACAACTGTGGCCTGGGCCTGAGCTCCTCGTGCTGGGGAACAATCCTGCAAACAACCCACCAAAATGAAGGTTCCAGGGCCTTCTTCACCATGATCCTGGCTCAGCACATTTAACATTAGCTGAGAAGATTCATTTCTAGCAAGTTCTCAAATGGGACTAGTTCTGCTGGTCCTGAACAACACTGAAAGGCACTGACTTAAACTTACATAGGACGACAACACATCTTCAGGGCAGTGGGGGACGTAAGAAAAGAGGAACCCCTTGTTAGGATACAGGTCACGGGTGTGTCCCTTTATGGACAAGAGGGCCAACAGGACGGCCCAGATCTGGACCTACAGAGGGTGCTGGAGGGAAGCCCCAGGAGCACAGAGAAACCAGGCCACTGACCTGGCATTAGGTGACTTCCCAACTTGTCCACCCCAGCGAGCAACGTGAAAGGGAAAAGCAAGTCAGGTTGAGAGCCAGCCCCTCCAAAATGAACACAAGTGGTAAAGGAGACACAGAAGGATACTACAAAGCTTTGCCGAGGTGGGGCTGCCTGGCTGTGCTTATCAGGCTAAGTGATGAGGCACTTTCTTGAAAGCTGTGCTGTGGCTTTGATACCAATCACAGATCTTAGCCAACAGTTACAAGCAGATCTGAGCACTCTGTCCAGCCACAGGCCATCTACTCTATTTTCCTTACACTTCTCTTGCTAGTCTCCCTACAGATATCTTTTTTTAGCAAAAGAGACAATAGAATGTGCCTTGTTTTATCATGGGTTTCAAAGAGTGTCCCAGTTTACCAGACTCTCTTCAATAGCTGCTCATGAAGTAGTGGTCCAAAAGAGGCGCTGAAGACAGATCCTTTGCCAACATGGTGGTCCAGCCACGATATTTTTCAAATATTTCAATACTTGATGTTAAAATCCTGTACTGAACCTTTCAAAAGAAACAAACAGATGCTGTATAGTGCAGGGTGTTGTGTGTTGTGACTTCAATTGGGAAAATCATATGATTCATTCCTATAAACTAATTAAAATATTTTCTTTCTTCTATAATTTAGCCACAAGCATTAATTAAAGCATCAAAGAATATGTATTTGGACCTATAAATCTTTCTAACGAGCCAAAGCAGAAAGAAGAACTACCAAGCACTTGAAACTGTTGAAACGCATTTTTCCAGTCACCATACTAGAGTTGAACATTTTTCTTTAATAAAGTTAAACTCCAAAAAGGAAAAAAAATCTAAGCCATAAACCGAATTGTTTAACATTTATCCTGTGCTAAAAATATTCATTTTAACTTGGAATATCTAACCTAGCCTATACTTGTGCTCAGTAATCCACATTTACATAGTCAAGACAGTCCTCAACTTTAAAAAAAATGCAAGAGTTTATTTGTGAGCTGGTGTTAAAGCTAAAAATGCATTTACTCATGGAAACAAATCATGATATGTAGGGAAAGAAAACCAAGATGGATACACATGGTGGGTCACAGCCTGTGGGCAAGGTGAATTACTGAGAGCAAGGAAGACCAAAGAGTCCCCCACCCACACCTTGCACTTTCCAGTCTGAGTATGTCAGTGGGTTGCTTTGTTTCTCCCAGTGAACCATTTTTATTGAGCATCCTGTGTGTCAAATATGATAAGGTCTAGGGATGTGATGTACAAGCCTGAAAGAGAGCTATCTTAATGAAAAAGATAGACACTTTCATAAAGAATTACAGGTGGAAGCTCATAACACTATAGAAGACTCAGGTCCAAGAAGAAATGCCATCTGACCCAAGATGCAGATAGGAAAAGCAGTTCATTGAATCTGCATGGACACAGTCCCAGCACACGAGGCGTCGCGCTGCAGGGCAGGGAGTGATGAGACGGGTCCCACTCTGAAACTGCTGACTGTCATGTCTGTGAGGTGTAAATTGTCCCGTAGGCAGCTGGCTAGGGAATCTGCACCTTCGGAAAGAAGACTGGGCGGTGAGTGCTGATTTCAGAGGCACTGGTGTGTGGACAGTGATGTGGACAGTCCCCCGGGGAGAATAGGCCCCAAGGATCCAAGAAAAGGAGTCAAAAAGCAGAAAGGGGTCCCTGGGATAAAGGGCTTTGGGAACCAGCCAAGCCAAGGGCGGAAGCTCCAGTTGCATTGTCCAGAATCACCAGCGATGGGGGCAACGGCAATCTCCTGGTGGGGAAAGAGTACAAGAGAGGAGTGGGCTGAGGAGAGCACGGGAGGTGCAGGGGGACAGGCAGCGGTGCGACTCCCCCAGGCAGCGCGGCTCAGCCAGGCAAGGCATGTTGGAATGGGGTGTGCATGCAGGGAGACCCTCTCTTGTTTGTTCACTTAGAGGGCAGAATTAGGAAAAGAGGCAGCCAGGGGAGAATGGAAATGGGAAAGGGAGCTGGGGTTGGGGGAGAGAGATGGGAGGGAGGGGAGAGGAAGGGGAAGTAAAAAGGATACAGGTGCCATGTGTATGTGTACCAGTTTCCCCCAGTGAATGCATTTGTTATGGATTACAAACATATAGTCATAAAAATTTTGAGAGAGAGAGAGAGAACAGAAACTGGCAACAAAGGAGAAAGGAGCTTAAACTGAGGGTGGGGGGAATCCCACACCCAGGAGAGGATCAGGTGAGCTAGTTGGGAGCAGGGAGGGAGGGAGGGAGGGGAGTTGGTGCAGGTGGTGTTAGGAGAGGAGCACATCTCTGCAGGGGGTGGAGGGAGAAGGTAGAGTGCTGGAGAGTGAAGGGAAGAGGAAAGATGCAAGGTGGGGGGGGGCAGGACCCGCGGTGGGAGTGCTCCCTATTGCACTGATCTTCCAGCGGCACCTGTCCAACTCCACTTGACCCTCCCGTCCTTTGCTGGTCACTATGTGTCCATTTCCCAGACTGGCTAACTAGCTGTTAGAAGGAAGCAATCTGATTAAGCCAGTTTATACTAAAGTTGGTCCATTCGTTAGTTTATAACCCCATTTCAGGCACTTACCTTTCTGCAGATAAGATCTTGTTTACACTAATAAAACTAATTTAAGAGATTTCAAATAGAAGGGCAGAGTGAACAAGTGTAGGCAGCAGGCCAGGATAACAATCTAAAGCCTACTCCTGGGCTACCTTTGACCTGCAAAGTAAGCCAAAGCACAAAGCCAAGAAAGCAGGGTGTTTTACAGGCCTTCATGCGCTGAGGAGACATTGTGCAGCCAGCTACCTGATGTGGGTGGACATGACACGCCCACAGTGATTGCTGTCTGCTCTCCCCACTCTAGCTGTCCCAGCCCAGGAATAGCTCAAAGTCTAGAATTCACGGCTCCTGAAATAACCAGTGCATTCCAAACCTACCACCCTAGGGCCAGGGATTTAGCTCAAGTGGTACCACACCTACCTTGGAAGCACAAGGGCTGGAGTTCAATCCCTGGTACCACCAACAAAAAGAAAAAAGAAAATAAAAACCTACCACCCAGATCAGCCTGGCCTTCTCCGTAGCATGTGAATGTCCATTGTGACATTGTGCGTTCAGATAAAGTATTAAAAAATGCATCCTTTATGGTTAGACTTGATCTTGCATGTGGCATCTGATGGTCTTGATAATCATGTGCAATAGGTCAGCACTAAAGAATACATTATCATCTGTTACTGCAGCCTTAGGCAATAGAACTTTTGGAAACATATGGGTGGGAAGTCTTCTGTCAGTTGTGTGTAAATGGGAGAGTGTGTGAGCATGTTCCTGCACCCTTGGGCTGAAGGTTACACCTACATCCGGGAACCCTCCCTTCAACCCTGCACCTGATCAGCTGGCCTGTACTCAGACTCCCAGGTAAAGACCACTGAGTCTGAAATCAGAAACTGATTTTTAAAATATAATATTGATATTGCTTTGGGAAAATCATAGTCATTATGAAGAGTTTGAAAAAACACAAAAAGGACCCAAGATAAAATAAATCTAGTTACCACAGGTAATCACTGATATCTATTTAATCCATTTTGTTTTAGCTGTTTACCTCTGTCTCTTTATTTCCCTGTCTATCTGTAACTCCAGGTTTATATCTCTGTACAGTTGTATATCCTGCCTTTTTCACTGAATAAACCAGGAAATGTAAAAGCAGCAACAGGCCCACTTTATTTCCACATTTTTCCCTTTTTTTCTCTCTGTATCTTTCCTTCCTCCTTTGCCAGTATGCCTTTATTTTGGAGCATTTCCATTTTTATCCAAGTCCAATTCAAAACATAAAACAGTTTATGCTTTTTGAGTTTTATTTCCTCCCTACACTTGTTAAAATAGACCAGTAAAAGAAAAGTTTTCCAGATTATGACAGATCCACCTCCAACTATATAACTGTTTCAATTTAGAGTCTTAGGATAATGATCTGCCGCCATATGTGGGTTATAACTTGAGGTTTTCATAAAAATGTGTCTTGGATGAACTGCGCCACAGTGCCTGGTAGCAGCCTCGCGTCTAGGAGTCACTCGCCCGGCATTTGTCTCCTGAGTCGGGTGGATGTCTGCAGAAGGCCAATGAACAATGGATGGGGAGTGACTTCAGGTGTGGGCCCCTCCCAGGGGAGGAGGTGTGCTCTCTGTCGAGGCTTTCCTACAGAGCAGGCTGGTGCCTTGGAGCCTTCGGAAGCAATGATCTCATTTGAGCCTACACTTGTCTGGGGAGCTGAGGTCAGCCACAAAAGCCACTGGAGCCACGGGATCTGCCTTAGAAAGTGGTTTCTTTGCCTGGGGAGGGGTGAATTTGAACAACTTGCCTTTTGAGACCTCCTGAGACCAGGAGCCTGGAAAGATGAAACACAGAGCCAATTTCAGGATGGTCTGGCCCCTCTCCCTCCCTATCACTCCCGTTTTGCAACACAAACAAAAACAGAAACGCTTTCAACTTAGCTTTCTGAAGCCTAGGCCCTCCCCCAAGATCTGTCTGTTACTGCTTCTGCTTGGATTATTTTCATCTGGGATGTGTTTTTCTGACCAAAGGCCAGGCCCTTGTCTTTGCATATTTGTAAAGTGCCATGTCTACTTACCAGTCTTTAGAAATTGCAGACAATACTAGGAATGCACGAGAACTGGCAGCAGAACCCTCTCCGCTTTTTCTGCACTCATGCTCTGCCCGAGAACGAGGCTGGACTGTTTTTATAAGGCAGTATTCAAACATTCTAATCCCAAGAAATGAAATGAACTCTCCACTGTGTGTAAGCCAGCGCACTGCGTTGGCACAGCACCTCTGCCATGTGCCTGGTGTGCAGGACGCCAGGCTAACGAGCTGTTTTCGTGTAGTCAGAACAAAAGCAGCCCGTCCTTTCCAGAAAGCCCACAGCCAGCCCTGTGACACTCTCAGGGCAGCCACAGTGCAGCTTGGACTTCAGGCCCTCTCTGCCCTTTCGGTGCCAACCTCCTGGAGACCCAGACATTTCTTGGGCACGTTGGTTTTCATCTTGTGACATGGATCTGGCTACTCTCAACTTGGAGAGTTTAGGATTCTCAGGAAAGAGAATCAAGCCCTGGACAGACGCCAGTGAACGTTCGGAATCGGCTGAGAAGCACAATGGAGCAGGTAAGCCCTGCAAAGGCAGAAACACCTTCCTCCCTCCTCCTCTCCCTCCCTTCCTTCTTTCATTCCTCTTTCCCTTTCTTCTTCCCATCCTGCTTTCCTTTCTTCCTTCTTCCCTCCTTTCCTTCCCTTCCTCTGTTTTCTTCCTTCCTACCCCATTTCTAACCCTTCCTCCATCTTTTCTTTGTCTCCTTCTCTACTTTCCTTGCTCTCAACAGAATTTTGTGGTCATCTGCCTACAAACATGACTCTAAAAAGACGGAAATAACTTGAAAATGTCATTTGAGGTTCTAATGGTTAATGTTAAGAAGGCACTTTCTCATCGAGGTGTTGTTGGATACCAGAATAGACTTCAAGGCAACTGTCCTAAATGTCCCCTCTCCTGGAAAACAGCAGTGACACCAGAGCCCTGGGAAAATGAGGCACAGCTGCCCCAGGGCTCCGACGTGAGGTCGATGCCCTCCATGGGAAGCCTCCTTTCCTCTCCTTACCCAGCTCACACCGAGAAGGGCTGGACCTGGCCTGAATGAGCTGGGAGCTAATGTCCCGGGGCTGCCAGACCAGGCCCAGGCGCAGTGGGGAGAGGCCAGGAAACTTTTAGTTGGAAGCAGAAGTGTTCTGAATTTAATGACCCAGGCAACTGCAGAGGTCGTCACAGCAGAACTCTACAACTCAGTCATCCTGCCTGGGATGCTGTGGTCTTTCTCTTAAAACAACCCTGAAAAATCAGAGCCAGAGCCCAGTCTGAATATAAAGTTTTACATCTTAGAGATCAATAACTGAAATATTTTATCAAATGCAACCTTGCAAAGAAAAAAGTTAGACTTGGAAATTTACATTTTCATCCCAGATTTGTTTCTAAATGTCCACTGTTGAAGGAAAGGAGTTGAAAAATATATTTTAAAACAACTGTTACTATTGTAAGAAAAAATTTTTTAATGAGAACATTATTCAATGTAGTCACATTTTATTTCTAAAAATAGACAAATAAAATGATTCGCAGATGTTGATTTACAAGAAAAATAGTAAAGTGTGTAAACTAAAACGTATTTGAGGCAAGGATAAGAGGCCCTCATTAGAAACCATTCCATAATAAGTACTTCCTTCTTCCAGACCTGCCAGGAAATCCCCAACTCTAGCCTGACTCCTGGCTCAGGATGTGAAAATTCACATCGCCCTGCTTATTACAACCCTGAGGACCAATGCTGCAGACATGGGCTCTGCCAGACACGGAACCCTGCTGCGGCAGAGCCCAGAAATCCACACAGTCACCTGCACTTCACACCATTCTGCTACGGGTGGGAAAGAGGCCACACCTAAGAAACACCGCTGAACTCGTTTTCCCTGCAGCTGCCAGTTGGGATTTATCAGACTCATCCTATAGTTTGCTTAATGCCTGAGAGGTGGCATGTCGTACTACCCACAACTGTGAGTGCCACAAAGTCATTAGAAATGATGAAGCCCCCATTTTGAACTGAAATTGTGAACTGTTTCCTTCCAATTAACTAAAACATTTATACATAAGTTAGACTCCTACATATAGAAGGTGCAGTTCTGGGAATGCAGCCTTAACACTCCCCTACCTAGCTCAAAGAAGGGATCTGCTCTGGGAGGGCGAACTTCCTTTGGATGTGGTCATGTGACTTGTTTGAGCCAATGAAATGAGAGTAGGACATGGGGATGTTGATGTGAGTAGAAATTCACATTGGTTCTGCTCTTTGCATGATAACAGTGTGTCCCAAACAGGAACAGCTCCTGGAATCTGGACCTGAAAGAGAAGGATAAATAGTGGGGTGAGGTGGGCCGGAGGGTTAGCTCAGTGGTTCCAGCCTGCCTCACAAGCGCAAGGACCTGAATTCGATCTCCGGTTACCACATATAATGCTGGGCGAGGAGACACGCCCACCAACAATCAACACCACATACCACAATGCCGGAAGTGGTAGCTCACGCCTGTAATCCCAGCACTCGGCAGGCAGAGAAAGGAGGATTGCTGAGTTCGCTGCGGCTTGCCTGGGCACCATAGTGAGCTCAGGGCCAGCCTGAACTACAACGTGAGACCCTATCTCAAAAAGCAAAAAAAAAAAAAAATAGTGGGGTGAGGAGGGTGAAGCTACAGCTGAATCCACAGAAGTCAGGATTGAAGAATAATCCTGAGCTGCTGCAGGCCCTGAGACCACAGAGTTGGCTAAAACTGCAGAGAGGTTTAGCAACCAGCCACTGCACAGCTTCCCACTAGTACTGGTGAAATACTAAATAGGGTGTGGCTAGGGGAAATGCCTGAGTCCTGGTTCTGTCTGGGATTCTTCTTTGTCATCTGAATTCTTTGTGTTCACCACCATTCTATACTGCCTTTTAATGACATATTTAATACTAACTGCAGAAATTATGTTGTCTTGTAAATACTCCAAGTTCAGAGTTGAAATACTGAAACATCATCAGCTATATCTCTTGTAAGTCACTTCTGAATAACACAGAACATGGGGCATTCCCTGCCCTTACAATGTCCTTTATAGAGAGACCTTCCACCCATGACTGATTAGCAGGGCCACTGTCTACATGTATGATTTTCCAACCTCTTGTCCAGTTTTCTACTCTAACTCTGCTATAATCTATCTATGTGCCTCTGTGGAGCTATGGTGGTAGGAAAGGGTATTTATTTGCCTCTACTGTGAGGTAATAGAACAAAAAATTTCACTTGAGGGCCGGAGATTTAGCTCAGTGGTTCCAGCGCCTGCCTCGCAAGTGCAAGGTCCTGAGTTCGATCCCGGTAACCACATACAACGTTGGGCATGGTGACTCACGCCCACCAGCCATCAATACCACATACCATAGTGCCAGGTGTGGTGGCTCATGCCTGTCATCCCAGCACTCAGGAGACATAAGCAGGAGGATTGCTAAGTTCGAGGCTTGCCTGGGCTACATAGTTCAGGGCCAGCCTGAACTACAAAGTGAGACCCTGTCTCAAAAAAAAAATTTTTTTTCACCTGAGATCATGCTTGTAGTACACTAACATGGGTTCCATGATATTTCTTGCATAACATTTCAAAGATCTTTGTGGAAATGGAGTTTCATTGCTTAACTATGTTCTATGCCCTCCACCCCAGCAGGCTAAGCTCATGACCGTGCATCACCTTCAGAACATACTTCCATATTCAGACGTGTGAGAGAGAAAGAGGTAGGTTGTGGCTATCTCACCACTAGACATGGATTGGTTTAGCCTCATGGCCACTGGTAGTGACCCTCAGCTACTTTTGCGGGGGGACTACAAGAAATAAAAAGAAAGACAGAGACAATTTTCAAGATATAAAGGAAGAACAGGAAGGAGACCTGCTTCTTGCAGACAGATTCAAATTAAACTCCACAGATTGCCCATTTTTATTGGCCAGTGAGAAGCCCAGGTAGAGGGGTAACAGGCATTTCATGCAACAGCCATATAGAGAATGGCTAGATAAGGATTAAATTAATGATGAATCAGATTTTCTCTACACCCAAATGCCTATATATTGACAACTGTCCTCATCAGATGCTATTTTGCCTCAAGAGTGCCAGGTTATGGACATTCAGCCCATAGTCAGAGAGCATGCAGCCTTCTCCATATTTCTCTGTTCCCAAGGCAAGATACCACTGACTTTGAGACTGTGGAATCTAAATCAGTAGACTTGTCCTCAACAAAAAAGGAAGGAATTTATTCAAAGATAAACAGGTGTGGGAAAGTTCGGGTAGCAGGAACAAGAAAATAAGTGTGACCCAAGTTTCCTCTTCAGAATTCTGTTTCCCTGCTTCTTTAGTTTGGATCCAGAGCATGACCCAGAGGCCTGTGTGGTAAAGGCTTGATCCCAAAGAGTCACTATTGGAAGTAGTGGGTCATTAAGAGATAGACTCAAGAGGGAAGTTGTTAGGTGATTGTTAGGCATATGTCCTTGAAGGGGCTTATGGGATGCCAGATCCTTCTTACCCCACCTCCAGTATGCTGCTATCCTTTGAAGAGGAGAAGAGTCAGGCAAGGAGGGAAGAATTGCATGTGCCAGTGGAGGCAGATGTTGGAGCTGTGGGGCTGAAAGCCAAAGAACACCAGGATTGCTGGCAAACATGCAAAGGAAGAGAAAAGCAGGGAACAGATTCTCCAGCTCCTTCAGAGAGAGCATGGACCTGTTGACACCTTAATTGCAGACTTCTAACCTCCTAAACAGTGAAGGTACACATATCTGTGTTTTTAGTCCACCCAGTTAGTGGCACTCTGTTAAAGCCCCTGTAGAAAACTAACATGTAAAGTTGAGGGCCCTTCATTTGCTCCTTTTGGCCTCTTGTCTTCAAAGGATAGCAGCATACTGGAGTAGGAGCCCACCCCACTCCCGTATGCCCTCATCTTACTTTAAGGAGATCTGCAGTGACCCTATTTCCAAATATGGTCACATTTTGATATTCTAAGGGTTAGGGGTTCATTAAAGTAGCTTTTTTTTTTGAGAATGGAATATGGCTGATAATCAAACGCAGACTCTTCACACTAAGCTACACCGCTAGACCTTTTCATTTTTTGAGGCAGGTTTCAGGAAGTTTCCCAGGCTAAGCTCAAGCACGCCATCTTCCTGAGTCAGCCTCTCAGAGTGCTGGGATTATAGGCACACACCACCATCCTTGGCTTCCTACAGATGCAATCAACACTGTTTGCTACATGATCCTCAGAGTCCTCCCCTCCCTTGACTTTGAGAGTGCCACGCTTTCAATTCTCCCATTGACTAACCATTCCTCAGTCTCCTGAACTGGTTCCTCTTCTTCCATTCATCTGCACAGTGGGATTCCATGGACTTCAGAATTTGGTCACCTATG
This sequence comes from Thryonomys swinderianus, assembly GCA_004025085.1. NCBI lineage: Eukaryota > Metazoa > Chordata > Mammalia > Rodentia > Thryonomyidae > Thryonomys > Thryonomys swinderianus. The sequence goes on from PVIC010024964.1 coordinate 10,858, forward strand.
CTTCTAACACATCTTACGATGGGCTTGCCTCAGACATATCCAAGCTTCCGAGTGCACCCATACTCCATGACTCCCGAGCCTCTTTTGTGTGTGGTTCAGGCAATGACTCTGAGTCCCAGACACAAATATCAAATGCCAGGGACATAGAAAGGATCCATGTCCCCAGATGACCAAACTCCTTATTTGCCCTCCATACCTGCTTCTCTGCTTGTAATTCTCCTTGTGAGTCCCTCCCCTCCCCTGCCTTGGTCCCCTAAATCCAATGTCTGGGCTCAGTTTTCACTTTTCATGGTGTCTTAGTTACTTTTCTCATTGCTGAGACAGAATATCAAAATTAAAGGATGAAAGGTTTGTTTCGCTCACATTTCATAGAGGTTTCAACCCATAATTGGATGGCTCCAAGGGGGCATGGCAGAGGGCATTATAAAAGAGAAACAGTTCATGGTAGGCAGAGGTACCAAAGCAGCCAAAGATGACCATCCCTCTTTCTATCCCTTTTATCTTACCCATTCTATTTAGGGCAGGTAGCACTCACACCCTAAATCCTAGTGCCCTTGATTTTAGCATTGTACCATAAATCTATTCGAGCATCACAGACTCGACATTCAGCCACCTCTAAAAATACCCCATCTATAACTGTGTGAGGCTTTTGGGGAACATTTAAACACTGGCCATAACACCTGCCCCACACCATGCCAGTCCCACCCCCTAAAGAAGTCCTGGATTTGGTCCAGCTGCATCACTGATGAGGCTCTGATTATCTCTCATTAGATGATGAGTATATTCTCTTCTCTATACTGTCTCACCTGCCTCCACTCTCCCTACTCAGTCTTTCAAAAAATCTATCTTCTAGAATAAATATAATCTAATCTAACCCTATCCTGTCACTGACTTGCTTAAAACCCCTCAGCAGTCTCTTCAAAATAAAATTCAAATTCTTCACCATGACCCATAAAGACTTTCCCCAGCTCTTGGCCCAGGAGCTGTGGTCCAAGGCCAACCTCACACCAATCCCTTGTCCTTCCTGTCACTTAGCCTGATCTGTCACCAACAGATTTCTTGTTTCAAACATTCTGAATTCTTTCATACCCGTGAAGACTCCTGCCTCCTTCTCTCCCTCTTCCAAGACCTGCTATGGTGGCCTCCCAGACATCCCACACTGGGACTGCACAGCTGACCAGAGGCACTTGCTGTGCACCAGAGTCCATTGCTGCATCCATGCTGAGACCAGGCTTTCCAAGGGATGCATCCACCACTGGCAGAGCCCGGCAGGCCTTCTCCCGGGAGGCACTGAACTCTCTCACAGCCATTTTGGGCAGACATCCCTTCCCAAACCCAACCATCCTTCCTTTTCTTACTTACTCCAGGACAGCCTTGCAGAACGATCAACCACTTCCCCAGCATTCCCAGTGTGGGCTTTTCCCACCTTCCCACAGATGTTTCCCCAAAGAAAGATGTTTCCTTCCATCTTGGTATCCACTTTTCAGAAGATATAGACTACCATACCCAGTTTAAGTCTTAAAAAGCCTCTTCTTTCAGGAAATTAGAAGAGTACTTTAAACCTAAAGCAAAGCAAAGAAATAAAAATCAGAGTAGGATCAAAATTAAGAGAAACAGTAGAGAAATAAAAAAACCAAAAGCTAGAGCTTTGAAAAAGAATCAGTTAAATTGGAAAAGTCTTACTCAGGCTGACCAAGGAACAAAGAGGACACAAGTTACCAATATGAAAAATGAAGGGAATGATCACTACTAATGCCATGAACATTTAAAGAACAATCAAGGAATACTACACACAACTCTAAATCCACAAATTTGATAACTGCAATGAAAAGGACAAATTCTTGAAAGACACATACTAACAACACTCATATAGGAGAAGTAAATAATGTCAATAGGCTTATTAAAGACATCGAACCAATGACTAATAATGCTCCTGTAAGAAAAGTACCAGGACCAGATGGTTTCACTAGTGAGTTTTATCAAGGAGTTATGAAAAAAATAATATCAATGAACTGGAACCTAGAAGAAGTAGAGCACAAGCAGAGGGAATGCTTCCTTAATCATTCTATATGGTCATCATTATTCCAATGGCCCAACTAGACAAGGATATCACAGTGAAGGAAAAACAACATACTGGTGTATCTTTCCTGAATGTAGATGCAAATTCTTCAGTAAGATATTAGTAAACTAGGGCAGAGAATGTAGTTTAGCAGTGAACCCCTGGGTTCAATCCCTAGTACTATAAAAAATTAGCAAATCAAACCAAACATTTGAAAAAATATACACCTTAATTAAGTGGGATTTATTCCAAGTGTGCAGGAATTATTCAGTGGCAAAAACCAACCAATGCTTTCATGACACAGACTAAATAACAACAAAAATCATGATTAGATCAATTCATGCATAAAAACCATTTGATAAAATCCAACACCTATTCATGACCAAAAAAATATTTAGCAAATTAGGAATAGGGAGAAATTCCCCTCAGCTTAAAGAAGTACATTTACAAAAAGTCTACAACTAATTTTGTTTGTAATGATTAGAAAACAAAAAGAATTTTTCCCTAAGATCAAGATGAAGCCATAGATGTTCCCTTTCACTCACTACCCTTTGTACTAGAAGTCTTCACTTATACATTGACAAAAAAAAAAAGGAAAATGAAACCTATACCGATTCTGAAGGAAAAATATGCAACTTCTTTCTTTGTAGATGATATGATTGTGTATTAAGAAACCCCCCAAAATAATTTTAAAATTTCTGGAATTCCTAAAGCGGTAAGGTCCTAGGGTTGCAGGACTAAGGATTACAAACCCTGTCTTTCCTTGTTCCTTGTTCTCTCAGACAGACTTAGCCACTTGCTCACTGACTTCCCGTGTATTTGCAAGAACCTCTGCTCCAGCACTTCCTGACATCAGGGTGTCCTCAGTCCCTGACACTGTGAGGTCGTGACTCACTGACTTGTGGGTCACCTACAGGTGTCCACATCCTTCAGAGCAAGAACAAGCCCGGCTCAGATGTCTCTCTATCCAGATGCTCAATAAACGCTCCTCTTGTTAAAGACAATGTGAAATGTGTATCATATTCTCACTTCGGTCACTTCTTCTTTCGGAAACATTATTTTATTTCAATATTCAGAATTATCCAAAACCTGTGATAGGATAATACTTTCTCATTTTAGTGTATCTAATTATCTTAGGGACAACAAGAAAACCAGCAGAATTCACCCCCCCCCAAGTTTATACCTGATAAACAAATGATACAATGTAACAGCTGATTTCTAACACTGTTTCAGTCCTTATGTCAATGACATGGCTTTGTCTATAATCTTAGGTTGGACATTAGATTGTTCCCATGCTCACACCAGATAAACTGTCAAATGGCCTAAAGAACACCACCCTGCTGTCAGAAATAGCATGCAACAGGCCTCAGAGAAACCCAGAAAGATATTAACACTGAAGCCTTGTGACAAGAATGAACCGTGAAGTGTTACCTAACAACTTTTCTGCATTGATACTGTCTTGTCAGGGGCACTAAGGAGTCAAATCTTTCTACTATCCTTAGATGAGCCCTTTCCTTTGAAATTCAAGGCCATGCTGGTAGAAAGGCGAGAGAATCCTGCAAAGGTATTTCCTGTGAGAGCAAACTACTGCATAACTGCTTCCTTTCCATGGCAGTTCAGCTCCCTTCTCTTTCCTAATTTAATCTCACTTTTGTTTAATTTACCTGGAATTCTTTATAATGTCAACACCTATATATAATACCTACTAAGCATAGGAGGAAACGAGCTGTATCACCAAATGAGTGGAATTTTTTAATACAATAGCTTGAACTACATTATTCTAAGACACAGTACAGGGCTGAGAATTTAGTTCAGTGGTTCTGGTGCCTGCCTCACAAACTCAAGGTCCTGAGTTCGAGCCCCAGTACCACAAAAAGACATTTCCCTCTCTACCAGAAGCTGCTGTGATGTGCTGAACAGGGTTCCTGTGGAAAAGGTGAAGGTGTCCTATTCTCTCTCACAACCACGTTATATGACAGAAAGCTTAACACAAGTCGGGATTTGTAGATGTTATCCCCTTTCACTTTACCTGCCACAAAATTTCACTTCTCATGGTCAACTAGACCACATCTTAGATTCTTCTTTGCACCAGTAATTTATGAACACGCAGAGCATGGAAATTAACATTATAAACATTTCCAGTACAAGAATGATAAGCCTAGCAAACTATGAGCATGCTCCACATCCTCCTCTCCCATAAAAGTTTTCATCTCCCCCAGCCCTTCTTGTCCATCATGGATTATTTTTTAGTTTCTATTTGCTTGCTTGGCTGTGGCCCACTACTAGCCCTGTTCACCTGTTTCCCAGAGAGTTGACTAAAACTTTTTTGTGTGGGTTTAGACAGAGATCTGGTTTTAGATCTTGTAGAAAACTTGGCCCAAGATAAAAACTGATCATAATAACAAATGAGTTGGATCACACACACACACACACACACACACACACACCAGGGATCAAACTCAGGACTTTGAGCTTGTGAGGTAGGTGCAGGGCCACTGAGCTAAATCCCCAATCTAGATTTACTCTTTCATTGTGTTGTTCACTTGAAGTATGAGTTATTTTGTTTTTGTTTGGGTTTTTTGTTGTTGTTGTTTATTTCAGAGGATGCTGGACTGAACCTAGGGCCTTACACATGCTGAGAACATGCTTTGCCACTGAGCTATACCCCCAGCAGAATGAATGGTCTTTTTGACAGCTTACTTTCTCTTAAAATCCTAATCCACTGCTTTAGAATGTGGAAAAGACCTCACATCGAGAAGTTGTGGAGGTTTCTCTGAGCCCCGCTGAAACTTCTGCTAGCTTTTATTAGGAGGGGTGGCCCATGGCCTATACAACACGATTTATTTAGAGAGTGTCATATGTTTGAGAGCTGCTTTGGCAAGGAACTGTGCTAAACATGGAGATACATGCTCCATGCCCACTGGGCTCACATAAAAGGGAAAAATACGCAATAGGGGTTTACCTCAGTGGGTGAGGCCTGATACTTTCCAGATGGTGACACCACAAGTGAGTTCAATAGAAATCTCTTTAGAAAAAGATGCTCAAATATTAAATAAGCAATGAATATACATCAAGCCACAATCTGCTACATTTCTTTACATCTGGCCTGGGAGTGTCTCTTGTCCCTTGCTGCAGATGGGGTGGTCTTCTCTGTCAGTGGGAGGCCCCATTAGATTTCCCATTAGGAAGACTGTTCTGGCAGTATAAATTCTAGAACCTGAGTGTTGTCCATAAATAGATTCAGAGCTTCTCTTGGGACCAGCAAGGGAGAAGAAAAGAACAGCCAAGGAGAGGTTTTCTGAATTCAGGCTGGGTCGTGCGGGGGGAAGAGAGGCATTTCCTTCTGAATCTTGAGAGAGGTCAGTAAACCCAGCAGTCAGGAAGCTTAAAACAGGGTTGATCAAATGATGGCCGTGAACTCACTTGGAAACCAGCTGGCCAGATTTCAGAGAGCCAGTGATAAGGCTCCTCGGAAGGAGCCCAGAGTCAGCCCTTTGGGAGGCAGTGACAGGCCAAGGGTTGTCTTCCATTGGGCACTCCATGAATCGGCTGAAGAAGGCAGTGACAGGAGTCTGGCTTCATGAAGCCTGTCATCACAGGGGGCTGGTGAAGCCCAGGAGGCCTCAGCCAGAGCTCACCTGTTGTCTGCCTGTATCATCCCGTTCTACACTTAAGAAGGCTCAGGCCACTGCTCCAGTGTGTCACAAAAGTAGGTAGAATGACCAAGACAAGTCCTGGCAAAATGTAAGGGTTTGATCACGTGCCGTATTAAGAAATAAATTACAGGGGCCAGAGGTTTAACTCATTGGTTCTGGCACCTGCCTAGCAAGTGCAAGGTCTCTGGTTCGATCCCCAGTAACCTCATACTCACGTCCACCAGCAATCAGTACCACACATCACAATGCCAGCCGTGGTGGCTCATACTTGTAATCCCAGCACTCGGGAGGCAGAGGCAGGAGGATTGTTGAGTTCCAGGCTTGCATGGGCTACCTAGTGAGCTCAGGGCCAGCCTGAATTACAAAGTAAGACCCTGTCTCAAAAAAAAAAAAAAAAAAAAAAAAAAGTGGGCCGGAGATTTAGCTCAGTGATTCTGGCATCTGCCTAGCAAGCACAAGGTCCTGAGTTTTCGATCCAGTAGCCACATACAATGCTGCGTGTGGTGACTCACACCCACCAGCAATCAATACCACATACCACAGTGCCGGGTGTGGTGGCTCATGCCTGTAATCCCAGCACTTGGGAGGCAGAGGCAGGAGGATTGCTGAGTCCCAGGCTTGCCTGGGCTACGTAGTGAGCTCAGGGCCAGCCTGAACTATAAAGCGAGACCCTGTCTCAAAAAAATAATATTATAGCTCTATGCTTCTGTGGTGCTGTCCACTATTCCAGCTTAGTGTCCCCATAACAGTGGCACTCACTGTGCTGCTCATGGTCTGAAAGTTCACCCACATGAACACACAGCCCCAGATCTTCCCACTGTGTCCACACCATCACTGGCAGACAGCGTCCAAGGTGTCCTCACAATGTGCTGTGACTATTTGTGTTTCAGAAGAATGTATTACAATAAAAGACATGTCACCACTAATTCCCCTCAAAATGCTTCCCCTTGGTTCACAAGCATTATAGTCCTTGCCACTTTCTGAGACAGTCCCTTTGTAAGTATCTTTATGAGATGTGATAAAAAATACAGTGAGTGCTGCTGCTGAGTGCCCCCACCCCGATATGGGAAAGGCAGGGTCCTCAAACACTGGAGCGTGCTCTCGTCCACCTCTTTCACCCGATCTGACAGTGTGTGACTTTGGGCTCTTCCTTGAAGCCAAAATCATTATGAGAGGAGAACATTTTTAATCCACTCAGGACATAGAGGCAGCCACAGTACCACTAGAGACGCTCACAGAAGAGGACTTCAGAACTGCTTCAGAAAGTAGCAAAAATGGTGGGGTACGTGATTTCCAAGTGAACAGGAGTATTTTTTGTAACTCTTTTTTTTGCAATACGGAATTGAAGTTGGGCCCTTGTGCTTCCAGGGTAGGTGTGGTACCACTTGAGCTAAATCCCCAGCCTGAATGGGAGCATTTTTGAGAGGAACTGATAGCCACATATTTTCTATTGTAATAAAATATTTTTAATTCAAACATTCACTGTGCTTTTAATCAGACCCTGGAGGTTAATATCTAAAGCTGTACTTGATGACGTTGAGTCTTACTCTGTAGCAGTATTGCCAAACTTCCTTTAAAATGAGCCTCACTAGTCAGGTGTGGTGCAGTTCTTTAATCTCGGCACTCTGAGAGACTGACGCAAGAGGGTCACAAGTTCAAACGTGGCCTGGACAACTTGGTGACTTAGTGAAACCCTGTCTCAAAACAAAACAAAATTGTAAAAGACTGAGGATGTGGCTCAGGGTGAAGTCCCCATAAATAAAAGGAAAAAAGAAAGATGAGAACCACCAGTAGTTAAACCACAAGTTTCTAAGCTTCAGTGCTAATCTATGGAAACCACATGCTCTGGAAGAGAAGTGTAGCAAACCATCTATTTAACAAATAATCCAGGTGATGCTTCTTTCTCCTCAGTTCTCAGCCCTGACGAGTCTGTGGCCCTGCTGCTATGGAAAGCGGCTCAGACACCAGGGATTTTGCTCAGCTGTTGGGCATTCCAGTAAGCAACCAGGATTGAATCTGGGGAGTAACATTTGTTGTGGTTCTGGTTAATTGTGCTTCTCCAGCCGAAGCATTTAACTTCTCTGAGGCTCAGTTTCCTCAGTTGTAAAATAAGAACCTAATATGACCAACCACTAAGGATTGCTTTGAGATGAGAGAGCGGACAGAGTAAAATACCTGGCACATTGCAAGCAGTCAGTAGATCTTACCTCTCCTAACAAATTTCACAGAACTCCCATGGTAATAACTGGGATTCAAAGATGAATGAATAAGATGCAGTTCCTGTGACCTCAGGGTGTAGGGGACGAGTTATCCCTCTGGAGAGGCAGACATAGGCCGACTAATAAGTAATCCATGGTCTGGGCCTCAGAAGCAACATGAACAAGGTGTGCTGAGTTCAGATGGCATGATGCATGCTTCTAACAAGAGACAGTTGTACCACAGATGTGAGAGGGTGACATTTGACCTAGGGTTTGAAGAATGGGGAGCATCTAGCCTGACTGGCAGGGTGGCAGGTGGACAATCCCAGAGGAAAAGCAAAAGGAGCTCTCGGTGTCTCCAGGAGATAGTATATCCCAGTGACTGGGTCTAGCATTCAGGGGATGAGCCCCAGTGGCAGATCAGAATCAAATTCTGGTGACCCATCAAGGCTGTTTTAAAGGTCTTGACTTTTTGGCAGTAGAGGGCGATTGCCAGAGGATTTGTAGGTTGTTGATGCAATTGGATTTTGTGTTCAGACATTAACCCTGATAGTACCCTGCAGAACAGGGATGCACGAAGTGGACCAAAGAGTGGACTGAGCAATTCATTCATGCATTCGCAAATCTTTCCTGGTGAATGACACCAGAACTAGATGCTGAACTACAGCAGCACATAGGACAAAAGTGCTGCCCACACAGAAAGTGGCCACCATGGGTCTGAACAGTATGGAGAGGACCAGCAGCAATAGGACAGGAGAGGTGGAGTTAGAATTGGAGAGAAAGTGTGGATCTCCAACCAAAAGGTTTGGGCACAGATCATTAGATAAGACAAATGCCTCTGAAAAGAGGAAAATCACCTGGCACAGTAGGCACCAAGGGGTGCATGTGGGAGACACCTTCTGCTCTGTAGACTGCCTTTTTCAGTCCTTTGATCTCTCCATGCTCTTCACCCTGAAAGCACTTCACAAATGCCATTTCCTCTTTTTCTCTGGAGAGGTCTTTCTTGGCCAGCCCACTGAGGGTGATCCTCGCTCAGGCCTACCACCATGAGCTGTTCACCAGGACTGACCTTTTACGCTCTTCATAGAGTTCATCACGAGTGGCTCCCTCCCCACACACGATTCTATGCAGATAAGAGATTCACTGTTTAGCTTGCTATTATATTCCTAGCACCTTGCACAGAGTCTCATTATAGCAAGGTGTCAAAAACTATTTATCAAGTGAGTAAACTTTTAGTTCCGGCATCCTTAGAAAGTCCTGCCATCACCTGTTGTGAGAAAGGAGGAGACCACCCTGTTGGAATGGTGCTACTCAGACTCAGAAAGTGACTCTGCTTAGAGGGCTGAGCCCTGGTCTCAGCAGAACACACTCACTGACTTTCAAGCTCTCCAGTGAAAAGGAATGGGAAATGTCGCCAAAAATTTCATACTTGGTATTGGGCATTTATAAACTATAAAACATGGAGAAACTTCTAACATACCTTGACTGTCCTTAAAGTCCCCTACTGCACTTGATCTTAGCCAAAAGGCTGAGAAGTGATAAAAAGTCCCCTACTGAAGTCTGGGTGACTTGGTGTGATGCTGAAGGAGTGGAAAACTTTTGTAGCCTGTACTTGACATGTGGTAGAGAATTGTCTTAGTCTGCAATCAGTTGAGAGAAACTCATCTAGGAAGCTGAGTAAAATGAATAACCAGTGACCTCACAAGCATCAAGGGTCAGAGAGCCAGTGTCATCCATCTATTAGGATCTAGGGTGGAAAATAAGGAACTGGGCTCCAGCACTCCCCTCACACCCTGGGTCTTTCTGGGCCCTGGCTCTATGTTTCCATTTCTCTCCACTGAGGAGCTTCTGGTGCTTTCTGTCATCTCATGACTTCAATTTGTGCACTGAGTCCCACACAGCTTCTGTATGATCTTCAGTCCATCATGACCTATCTGCAGGCTGGGCGAGTGCCTCCCTCTCCCAAGGGAAATGCTCTGTGGAGGGGGATTGGCCCAGCTAGTCCAGAAATTGACTTCCCACTAGCTAGATGTCTGTACATGGTCCAATCATCTCAGACCGGATCTCTGGGTAAAGGAGGCAGTTGGATGTGGGGGAGAGAGAGGAAAGTGGACCAAAAAAATAAAATGAATTGTAATTCTTACACCAGCTCACCTCTATTTGTACTGTTTTAAAAGTCTCAATGATTTGAGAGGAAGAAAATCAAAATAATATTATTATTTAGTAGTAATCCCTAATAGTGCTCAGGCCTTAATAAGACCAATGAAGTCTTAGTTAAAAATAGTGACATGTCTAAAGCAATACAGTATTCTTTATGATTCAAGCAAGATTAATCCTTCTAAGATTATTTATCCTAAAATATCTTTAAACTCCATAAATGACTCAAATAGAGAGTAACACTATATTTGCCTTTAAATATTATATGAATTATAAATGATTTTTATGTTTGGGATTTTTAAGTGAAATACATTGCTTTTTTTTTTTTTTTTTTTTTTTTTTGAGACAGGGACTCACTTTGTAGTTCAGGCTGGCCCTGAGCTCACTATGTAGCCTAGGCAAGCTTCAAACTCAGCAATCCTCCTGTCTCTGCCTCCCGAGTGCTGGGATGACAGGCTTGAGCCACCACGCCCAGCACTGTGGTATGTGGTATTGATTGCTGGTGGGCGTGAGTCTCCACACCCAGTATTGTATGTGGTTACTGGGGATCGAACTCAGGACCTTGCGCTTGCGAGGCAGGCACCGGAACCACTGAGCTAACTCTCCGGCCCAATACATTGCATTTTTATATACACTTGTTTCCTATGCATATAGATTGCACAGTTTTGTAGAGTTAACCAAAACCCGAAAGGCTAATCCTAGTGCTGAGTTTTTATAAGACTGTTTCTTTAAAATTGCTTTGGAAAGAATGACATATTAAATTAAATCATAAAGACACCACAGAGTTCAAAGTTTAGGTTGTCACAATTTCTTCTTCTTTAATATATATCGAAGGAAAACACTATTGGGAAGGAAGTTACAGTTTGAGGGATTTCCTGGTAAACTCTTTGGTAGCTTAAAATCCATCATGGTGGGATTTTGCCTCTTCCAGGCCTCTTGCAGCCTAAGGAAAAAAAAGTAACTAAATGTATTGTAGAATGTTAGATCCGAAAAAGGGATTAGTTAAAAAGTAACAAAGCCAGATAAAGCATGGATTTGCTTTAATGTAATCACAATATAATGATGTGGGTTTATTAATTATAAAAACTGCCACACCATTGTAAGATGTTGATAATGAAAGAAACTGCTTGCACAGCACATGGGTACTGTCTGCATTGTAACCACCTTTCTAAACTATTCCAACATAAAACTATTATGCTTTAAGTATTTCTCAAAATAGAACAGTTGGTTCTTCCTGGGCCAGTCTAGTGGATCCAGTGCTCCATCCTGTCCCGAACCCAGCTGAGCCTGTCTGTCTCCACGAGGCCCTGAGGGACACTTCGAGGACCCAGGGAAGAGTCTGTGCTTCGCTCAGCTGTGCCGCCCACAGCTCCTTCCATCAGGGCTGAATCCCACTCTGCACTGCAGGACACCTGGGAGTGATTCACCAAGAGCAGTCAGCTCCGTTCTCTTGTCCTCTCTTCCCATCTGGTTTCCAATCGAGTATTTGGCGCTTGACTAGAGCATAGGAACTTACAGGGTGGCTTCTAACTAGAATGCCTGGTAGGAATCCAGCTCTGCCGCTTCCTAGCTGTGTGGTCTTGAGCTAGGAATGGAATCTCTCTGGGCCTCTGTCTTTTGGACTGTGGCATGAGAGTGAGGTTACTCTCTTCGTGCTGGGTGTTTGGGGAGACTGCCGGAATCCATGCAAAGTCCTCAGAACTGCACTGGGCTCGGGGTGCAGCCTCTGGTGACTGGCTCATGTTAATTCCCCGCCTGCCCTTGCCTGAGCTAAACTGGCTTCAGATCAGTAAAGTGCCTGCTCTGAGCTCATGGTTCAACCCACCTGAGCTCCAGGTGACTCCCTCTTAGCTTCTGGTGAGCTAAGTCCCCCCACACCTGTTTTCTTCTTTCTCTTTTTCTCTCCATGCCTACACTCTCCTCCCCTCCTCCACTAAATCACTAGTTTCTGGGCATTCTCTTGAACATCTTTGAACCTGAAAACTGCCAATTTCCCTTTTATTTTAGTTTGAAGTCACCACTAGGCATGAATTGGTGAGAACTGTCACACAAACACATCTCTGTTTACTCCTGAACTCAAATATTTAGATTCTGAAAGGAAGTACAACTTTTTCTTTGCTGTCTCTCTTAGCCACCACAGAGGAGCCAGGGGTAGGGTGGGAAGGGGGGAGGGGCAGTGGGGTAAATAAAAAGCCTCATAGACTGGAGTCTGAAAGCAACAGCTTTAGGAACTGAGGCGAGCCAGAAATTTAATATATTTAGGAGTCCCTTGAGAAAACACAAAAACGAAAATTAAAAAATGCCTCCCACTGCTTCAACATCTCTGGTCCACTGATGCCCCCCACCATTCCCTTTACAAACAAATGGAAAAGGCCGTGTCGATGGCAGTTGCTGGGGTGTGGTCCATCCCTGGCGTATAAATGTGTGTGTGGGGGGGAGGGTTGTTCACAAAAGACAAACCCCTCACTTGACTGACAAGCCCCTACAAACAAAAACCACAAGTGAACTCTAGGGTGTGTGTGTGTGTGTGTGTGTGTGTTTCCCACACACTGATGGGTGAAATGGAGGTAGGAAGTGGATCTCTACAATGGTCTGGATTTGATTTGGGGAATTATGAACTGACTTAATGTTCTGAGCAAAGCCAGAGGATTTGCTTGCTATTTGCAAATTAGAAGTTTTATATGAGGGACATTTAAGGATTAAGAGTTAGTTATTTGGGGAACATTTAGGGTGAGATACTTCATAATGACTTTCCTGAGTCTATTTCTGGAAGTCTGACGTTCTTTAAAAGAGAAATTTCCCCTGAGGTTCGTGTCATGGTGAGTGAGGGCTCAACCGTGAACAGAGGGAGAGGACAATGCATAAAGAGTCTCATGTTGCTTGTTGTTCTTGCAGTGGACTGCCACGCGCTCTTCTCCGAAAATGTAAGATTCTCTGTGTCACATAAGTGCTTTCCACCAATTTTTATTAGAGGTGATTGATCTGTGTTTTATATTCCTCTTAACCTCTCTGACCACTAAGGAAGCAGTACATCCTTTATATATGTAGTTCTTCCCTGTTGAATTGTGTTGTTTCTGTGTATATAATTTTGAAGTTTATAGTTTTTCTTAGCAACTTGTAAGTACTCTTTAAAATATAGTGCAGTTGGGGCACACAGAAAAGTAACACACTTAAAACTCTTGTAACCTTCTGAAATCCCCCTCTCTACCCCTGCCCCACAGTTCCCTTTCACATTTTTTATATTTTTGCATCATCATCTGCATATGTACACAGAGTAGTGACTTGTGAGTTTCTAAATTTTATATGACAAATAATAGTCTAAACTTAGCATTCTACATCTTGGTCTTTTCAGACTCAGTATTATACATTTTGGCACAGCATAAGATCCAATTCATTCATTGTAATGGCTAAATTGAATTCCACTGTATGAATATACAACAAGTTACTTTTCCACTCTGAGGCAGCCCTTTATATGATTATAGGTATTAACCCTACTTCTGGTTGGGGAGTGAGCATACCCACTCTTACTACAAATATGTTTCCCCGTGTCTCCTCATTTTAATTAGTCTTGTACAAAGTATAAACAGTTTAGTAGGAGTAAATCTCCTTCTTTCTTCATGCTTTCTTCTGTTGCTTCAAAACAGTCAGTGCTATCCTCTTCCAAGGAATATGCAATATTTGTCCATACCTGGGGGTTTTTCTGTGATTTTTTTTTGCTGTTGTTTTTAGTTTGATTCTTTAGTTACACTTAACCTTGAAGGGTGCAGAGGGGGGAATGCACATATAAATCCACCACAATATATAAATCAGCTATCCCAAGAGGATATATTCAGTTATACTGTTCTTTTGCAATAACTTCTAGATAACATGGTACATTCTCACGTCTGCTAAGATTTATTCCTCAGAATCTGCTCTATTTACTTGATAGCTGTGTTTGGTGTTTCTTCAATATTTGGGTCCTATTTTAATTATTGTTGTTTTCAACCGTATATTTTCAAAGTTGACAATCCACATAACTTCTTTTTCAAAATATCATTGGGTATTCCTATCCATTTAGAATTTTTTATCAGTTTTATTAAAATCACAGACCTTTGAGGAAAATTGAATTGGATTTTAAACTGCAATTTGTTAAGACTACACATTAGTTTTAGGATAACTGACATTAACTCTTCATTTCAGAGTAGTTTCTAGTTACTTCCTTCTTTTTTCCTTGATGAACCATCATCTATCAAAAATGATATTTTGACTGATTATTTGAAATATTTATCTATCTCTCTTCTATTGTACAAAAATTTTTAAATGTTAATATTTTTGAGGCCTACAATGTTCTGAATTTTCAAGCTAATGCACTAAAGGTATCTTTATACAGTTTTCGATACCGGGTTGAGGAAGTGAGCTTCTCTAGCTGTCCCCTAGTGTCATTACTTGAGTACCTACCTACTCGTGGGATCATAGTCTCTCTTAGTGATTTTTTTTTTTTTGAGACAGGGTCTTGCTTTGTAGTCCAGGCTGGCTCTGAGCTCACTATGTAGCCCAGGCAAGCGTCAAACTCAGCAATCCTCCTGTCTCTGCTTCCCAAGTGCTGGGATGACAGGTGTGAGCCACCACGCCCGGCACTGTGGTATGTGGTATCGATTGCTAGTGGGCGTGAGTCTCCATGCCCAGCATTGTAGGTGGTTACCAGGGATCGAACTCAGGACCTTG
>PVIC010024965.1:0-25636 GCA_004025085.1 Thryonomys swinderianus
GAATGTGATGAGGGGAAGGAATAAATATGATACAGAAAGAAAATAAAAGAGCATGTATAAGGGGGGAGGAGCGGGGAGTGGGTAGGGATATGGGTAAAAATGAGAATTAACTTGTGGCATATACTGGTACAAATTTCCCAATGTTATATGTGATTTTGAGATGTATATAAATTGTACCAATAAAGAATTCAATTAAAAATTATCGTGTTTATTCACATTACAAATTAATAATAATCTTTTAAGAAGATGAATAAGTAGTTTTTAATCCCTCCACTTTACTTAAGTCTAATGTACAAATGAGCATACATGCATGTGCTTGCATACACACACACACACAAATCAATGTACAGCCTTAAGAAGTTATAGTGTACATAATAAGGATGCCCTTTTGATAATTGTCTAGAATTGCAAACTATCTTTCTTGAAAAATAACTTTAGTCTTTTTAAGTTTTTCTTCTTTTAAAAAAGGGTGATGTGGGCCTGGTGTGGTGGCTCATGCCTGTAATCCCAGCACTTGGGAGGCAGAGACAGGAGGATTGCTGAGTTCGAGGCTTGCCTGGGCTACATAGTGAACTCAGGGCCAGACTGAACCTGTCTCAAAAAAAAAAAAAAAAAGGGTGATGTAACTACAATACCGTGATGCTATTGAAAGTGCAGTTTTTGCCATTCTTCTTTAGCACACAGAATTGTCCTTTATTTTGTGAATGTCTCATCTGCTTTAAGAACAACAGTGGTTGTGGTTTTTCTTGAGGACATACATAAGAGAAGACAGAGCTCATAATTTCTAACATAAAATATTAGCAATGATTTTATTCGCTAAATACTGAATCCCACATTTTCTTATTTTTGTACATTTCTCTTTTTTCTTATTATAATTATTGACTTTCTACTCTGTCATTATGCTGCATATAAAATATTAGATTTTTTCTGTTCTCTTTTCTGTTTGGGCTTTTGGTATTATCACACTTAACTAAAAAAAATTTTATACATGGTTTTATCTTTGTTGAGTTTTGTCACATTTCTCATAGTGTTTTCTAATGTTGGGGGGGGAACATTTCCTGTCAGTAAAATTGAATTTGATGATTAAACAAAATAAACAATTTTTTATTGTTTTAATTCCAGTTTAGCTACACAATTATAACTATTATTGTACTCTGCCTAATAATTTCCTTCCATTAAAATACAAAATTCTTTAGTAAATCTAGCATAATGTGCCCTACTTCTGACAGTTTCTAACTTGACAAATTAAGCATTTTATTATGTTGAAAACACATGAACTAGACACATTTATGTTAAATCCTTGCCTCTAATAATACATACTTGTATGACTTAAGACAATTTCATTAATTTATCTAAAACCCCATAGCCTTCTTTCTAAACTGGGCAAATGTCCTCATTCTCTGAGATCTTATGGGGTGTGAATTAGAGAATGAGTGTATAGAACAGAGAAACAGTAAAGCTTTATCATAACACAATCAGTAAGGTAGAAGTTCTATCCATCCTGAATCAAAATGATGCAATAGATGTGAATTTAATGGAATTTTCATCCATATAAACTCATATCATGAGCCCAGGAGAGTTTCTTGATTTCAGTTGCTAGACCTATTTGGTCCTATATTAATGTTGGTGTCATCTGACGACATCGCTATATTGTGAGATAAATATCCATGAGAGCACTTAGTGTCCTATGACTAAAGTGACCATATAAAATACAGGATGCTTGGTGTATTTCTTTTACACAGAAAGAAATTTTTTCTTGATTATTCCCCAAATACTGCATGAATAGGAGAGAAAAAACTGATAAAGTATTGTCTAGTCATTGTACGGGGATTGAACGACACATTTAATCCTTAGGATTTAGAGGTGGCATCTACAAGCCTAAACTAAGGGTTGCCGCAAATCTTTCAAGTCACATTTGAGATGCCACAAGAAGGACAGTGACACATGACAGAGAATCTATCAGGAGATCTGCAATCCTTTTTGTGCTGCATGGACAGGCTGGTATCTATGGACTAACCCAGAGGAATATTTTTAAATACATAAAACATATGGATTTTTAGAGGAAGATAATTCTATTACCCTACAATTAACAAAGTAATTTAAAATACAATACATTGCAACACATTAGCTTTTAATAAGAGATTTTCTTTCAATTTATATTTTTTGCTTGATTTTTGAAAAAGGTTATTGCTATACTGCCCAGGCTAGTCTCAAAATCATAAACTCAAGTGATACTTTTGTCTCAGTCTCTTCAGTTGGAACTACAGGCTTGTGGCACCATATCTGACTAGAATATGAATATATATATATATATATATATATATAAATTATTTGATACAGGGTCTCACTTTGTAGTTTAGGCTGGCCCTGAACTCATTATGTAGCCCAGGCAAGCCTCAAACTCACAGCAATCCTCCTGCCTCTGCCTCTCAAGTGCTGGGATCAAAAGTATGAGCCATCACCCCCAGCATTGTGGTATTTGGCACCAGGGATTGAACTCAGAACCTTGTACTTGCCAGGCAGATGCCAAACACTGAACTAAATACACAGGCCTAAAATATATTTTTAGCTTGGTGCATAGAAGAACGTTAAATATTCATATTTTGGGGTACTTTGTGATAGTTTAATATATAACTCCCTCATACACCTTATATGATATGTAAATAAGATTAAGCATATGGACTCCCTCAAGCATTTGTCATTTACTTTTTATTAGTACATATTTGCAGTATCATGATCACACTCCTTGTAGAGAGTTGATGTACAGACACAACAGTTTTTAATTCTTTTTTCCATCCCCTTCCTCACCTACCTCCCCTTTGCGTCCCCTCCTTCCTCTGCCTCCTGGCTCACCTCCCCTATTCCAATGATTTATCTCCATATTATCTATTATCAATCTTTTATTTTGCTCATTATTTGTGTTTAGGTTTTCTCACATAAAAGAAACCGTGTGATACATATTAGATTATTTGATTTACTTGCCTTAATATGACCTCATACATTCATTGTCTCATAAATGACTCAAATTTATCCTTCTATGTGGCAAGTGTCACATTTTCTGTATCCATCCATCTGTTGTTGGACACATAGGCTATTTGCAATATCTATTATGGGTTTTGCTGCTCTAAATTTGGGTATGCTTGTGTTATTTTAATCAGATGTCTCTAACATGTTGCAGAAGATGTCTGGAAGGAGGATATTTGGGAAAATGCATTTTCTAGTTTTAGTTATTTGGGGAATCTCCATATAGATTTTCACAGTGGTTGTACAAATATACATCATCACCAACAATGTAGAAGACTTCCCTTTTCCCTGAAGCATTAGTAGCATTTGTTCTTATTTGATTTCTTGATGATAGCCATTCCTTACAGAGTATAATATAATCCTCAGTGTTTTGATTTTCATTTCTCCAGTGGCCAGAGATATTGAACAGTATTCATGTATTTACTAGCTGTTTGTACTTCTATGAATTGTCTACTTATTTCAGTTACCCATTTTTGATAGAATTTTTTGTGTTATTTACGTATTGTAGATACTAGTCTTCTGTCCAATGAATAACAGCCAAATTATTTTCATGTTGAATATGCTATTTCTTTACTCTGTTGGTTACATAATTTGCTTTGTAGAAACTTTTCAGTTTGATATGTTTCCCTTTTCTTGATTCTTAGTATTACTCATTGTGCCATTGGGATCTGTTCATAAAGTCCTTCCTATGCTTATATATTCAACAGCTTTTTGCCTATTTTATCTTCCAGCAGATCAAATGCTTCTGTTTGAATGTTTAGATGTATGATCCATTTATATTTTAGTTCAGTACATGGTGATATACATTATATGGATCTAGAGTTAATCTTCTGCATGTGGATAGCCAGCACCAGTTGCTAAAGAAACTATCTTTCCTCCATGGTGTGATCCTTTCTTCTCACCTTTGTATTACATGATTTTGTAATCCACAGACATTCTATGCAATAGCACACTAGAACTTCTGACTCTTGTTCTGTGGGCAAAATGTACTTTTGGAAGACTAATATAATTGTTAGATATGGATAGTTGCAAATATCAGACCCTGTTATTAATACATTCATTTGATCAAAAGTTATTATGTAGCCAGGACATAGTAGGGAACTGTCTTTGCTGATCACTGAAGGAAAATTAGCCTTTTCCTTCATTGTGCTTTCTTACCAACTGTTGTGCATGGTTATTTGTTTAGTTGGCCCCACAAGAGTAGGTTTTGTCCATTTTAGCCACTTTATTTTTTTCTATCTTGGTTGGAGGTATTTACAGAGTTATTTTCTTTCCTGTAATATTTAACATTTTTTCATACAAAATATTAAATTTAGCCATGGTAGTACCAACAGACTCAAAGCTTATGTACTTAGGGGGTGGGGGTTGTGGGGTGGCTAGGGGAATGGGAAAAATGAGAATTAAATTTTTTCATATACTTGTACAAATTCCCAATATTGAGTGTGATCATGATGTGTATATACAATGTACCAATAAAGATAAAAATAAACCAAAAAAATAAGAAGCAAGAACAAGAAAAAAAAAAAGAATTTGAACAACATCAAGGGACAATGGTTAAATGTGTGCCCTTTGAAGCCTGTGATTTTGAATATGAATCTAAATTTGTCTTCAGGTAGTGATGGCATTCCACTTGTTATGGACTTCCTCACTGTGCCCCTAGTTTCCTTGTCTATTAGAAACCGTTGATAGCTCTAGTTGGGATGAGACAATGATTATATGCATGAAAGTTACTCAGGATGCATACTCAGTAGGTGGTGATGCTGATATTCTCTTAAGTGATTCTACAATTAGCAGCTCAGGGCCTGGTAGAGGAAAGGATATATTAATAGTCGGCTAGTCATGCAACTTCCAAGATGTAGCCTTGAATAGAAGAAACTGAGAAGTCCTGTCCCATCCAGTGCAGTTCAGGCTAATCTGGGCAGATAAAACAAATGCTTAATCCAGTTCAGAAGAATAGAAACACTTTATCCCAGGGGAAAGGAAAGAATCTCTGTCTAGGTTATCTTGAGCCTCTATACCCGCATGAACTTGGTGTATTTTTTTTAAAGTTGTTAGTATTATTTAGAGGCAGAGTCAAAGGGAGAAAAGCAAAAGCAAAAAGCGAGTTTAGATTTTACTTTGGGAGTTCGGTAGCCCTAATGTTAAGAGCACGTAAACATATCCTGAGCTATCTGGGTCTTTTTGTCCATCTATCTGCTGAGAATGGCTAGCTAGAGAGTATTAAGAAATATTATTAAATGATTCTATATTATCTGCCACATCAGAGAATAAAGACCACAAGCAACATGCTATCTGGCAAACGTACACATATAGATAACTTTTTAGAAGCTTCAGTACTTGTCTTTGGTTTGTGTAAAAGGCAAAGATACCAGGATCAAACTATTCCTAAGAAATGGACATTGCTTTCAGACATGATGTTAATACACAGAACAATTTTTTAGTTCTCTATATCTAACATATATAACAATGTGATTATACATCATAGCTCAGCTATAACTCAGCAATAAAATGTCCCATGGTATCAAACTCTGAAAGTCGTGATTTAATTCTTAACCAAATGAATCATTTTGAAAATTAAAATTTATAATCTAATCACCAAAATTTTAGATTAAAAACTTTAAGAGGCATTTTAACACTCTTATGATGACTTGAAAAAAATGTGCCAAAATTAGTTATGGTCTGTTTGTTTAGAAAATGAAGTTATAAGAACATGCATTTTTTACTGTGCTACAACTGAAGATGTTAATGAGTTCTAGAATGTATGATGGATATTGTGAAATAGAAAATATTCAAAGGGAAATGTGGAGGGAGTAATGAGGGGTAAAGAAAAAATGTGATGGTAATAAAAAAGGGAAACAAAACTTATGTATTTAGGGTGTGGGGGTTGTGGGGTGGATAGGGACATGGGAAAAAATGAGGATTAAATTGTGTCATATACTGGTACAAATTCCCAATATTGAGTGTGATCATGATGTGTATATACAATGTATCAATAAAGATTTTTTAAAAAGTACATAGGACATCAGAGAGTTTGGGAGTATGTGTAACTCATCATCTACCCTCTAAATATACTCAGATTGCTCTTCCTTTCATTCTCAAATGATTTAGAATTGTTTTCAGATTTTTCATTAACATTTCAATTTAATAGTTATTATTTTGGCAATAATCAGTGTGTTCATTTCAAGCCACAGTTTCTGTTTTTTTTTAAGTTTCCCAATAAAAACAATTATAAAAACACAATAATAGAGAAAATACATTTTAAAAAAAGAAGAAATAAAGTATGAGTAGTAGCCTGAGAGGATTTTCTTTATGTTAAGAATTTTGGATGCATGACATTGATTTCAAATGCTTGAAAGGTTGAAAAATATTTTCAAATCTGAGCTACATTCTCTGCAGAAAAACCACCTGGAAAAATAATTCTTACATTAGCTAAGTGTTAGCATCATATACTATACTATGATTATGTCTATTTTCCTTTGGATTGGGTGTTCAAATGGAAAAAGAACATTCTGACTCATATTTTATGTCAATCAAATATTAGCTGATCTAAACAAGAAGACTGAGAGCAGATATCTTTTCTGTTAAGTAGAGGGTCACAAAACCATTTAAGAACATCAGTCATTACAAAAATAATAGGCATTAGTATCAAAAAGATTTGAATTGAAAATAACTGAAAGTGGCAAAACCACTTTCTACTGTTGTGACTTCTATATCCCTATAATTCAGCGAGCAATATTCACTGTGGATCAGAGGTCCAGATGAACAGTTCAGAGGCTGCACGTGTGTACATCCATGGAGTGCACATGGACATTAGGGGAACACTGGTACATCTGTCTATATGGAGAATAAGTATATGAGTGCCTTCAAAAGATTCACATAACCTACATTAATAATTTATATTTTTTAGATACCAGGCATAAAAGGTGTAAAAATGTGCACAGATTGACTACAAAACATTTTAATTTTTTGGTAAGGATAGTAAGCTATTTTGTTCTCATTTTGTCATTTCTACTATTATTTCTCAGTTTCTCATTCTGAGAACGTTAGCATTTTCAAGGTATGGTGAAAACAATCATTCAAAATATCTCTGTGCTGTAATATGAAATAAGTCACCCCTGTAATTCCATTTTTTTCCAGATTCTAGTCTGTTGAGGGGTTATTTGATGTTTGCATAGAATTCCTTCCATCTATTATAATATGTAACTTACTAGAATTATTGTCTGTATTTTATGTATTAAAAACATATTTTTGGCTGCAATTTTTAAAAGACAATCTATTGATTTGTTATTTCTTTCTTTGGCAAGATAAAGTGGTTGAAGACTTATAAAAATACTTATGTTCCATAATAACAAAGTTTTCTTGAAGCTGTTGTATCTAATGCAGGGCATTTTGTGTGTTTTAGGATTCTGTCTTCATGAAGAAAAGATTTTCTTTCAGTAACTCCAGAAGTTTAGTGGATGATTTCCAGATTTTTTGCCTATGATCTAAACATATCTCATTCTAATTCAAACTAATGAGGAAGAACTGTCCTGTCTATGGAATTGTACTCTGAAATATCCAATTCTCTAGGATTCACATTAAAAGAAAACTTTTAAAATAATGGGCAGCAAAGGATATTAAAATTGGAATACTTCTGCCCCAAAGACAAAGTTGAAATATGTAGAAGAATAAATGTAGCACTAATAATTGAAGCAAGATAATATCGTGCCTGAAAATGGTGATTTTGTTCCTGTCATAGCCAATTATATTACACTATTTCTTTACATTGCTATTTTATTTTATTTTTATCCTTGGATTTCAAATTATTCTACTCATCATAATTCTGTCCTTTGATTATCTATTAAAGAAAAATATAAAATGAAATAAAATAAGAGTAGAATGAAAAGACAAATAACATTGCATATTAGATGATACTGTTTCCAATATCTGGCAGAGGAAATCCTAACCACTTTATTTTTCCCCTAGTACCCTTGGCTTCCTATATAACAACTCCTTTCCAGGAATCATGAGATGCATCTACTTTAATTCATCTCAAGTACTCTTCAGTACATAGGTTTCTATGACACTAAGGAAAACCGAGAATGCCCTTTAAAATTATTCAGACAAAATAACCATGCTACATTAGCTTCAGAGAAGTATAACCTCTTTATTGCTCTGAACTTTTCCAATTGGTATTTTTGTCCCACTTGACCTAAGTCCCTTTGAACTGTTTCCCAAAAGAAAAGTATTTTCTGTCCTCCAAGTGGATTTCAAGACTCTGACTTCAGCAATACATGGAGCCCTTTCTTGAATAAACTCTCAAGTTGCAGGTAAATTCATTATACAAGGCTCAACCATTGTCGATGTACTTCTTTCCCTACATTGTATGTGCTGGTTGGCTGGGGGTTCAGACATTTATTTTTCTCTTTCTTAAGCAAACATTAGGGGTAGTTTTGCTGTTTTCCCCCTATCTCAAAGCACTATAATAGATCAAGAATTTACTGTGGTGGGGAAATAAAAAAAAACCAAATCTTATATAAACAGAATTTTAAAAATAATACAATATTGAGAATATTTCTTCACTGTTCACAACGTGCCAGGTATTTTTTCTTGAGAGATAAATCACCGATTAAACAATAGTATATTTGGTATAGCAATACAAATAGCTTCTGCTGACTACTTTCTGATTAACACGTGTTTTCTATCCCACTAAGAATAAGGAATAAACTGTGTGACTGAAATTAGACCCACCTGTCAAACAATTAACTGACACAAATGGGAAGTGGACATACACATCAGTGACTTTTTTTTAAAGTCTGTTGGCCTTTCTTGAGATGTTATCATTTACTTATTAATTCCAATTTTAAAATCTTTCTTGAAAGTCTGTAACATTATCCATTTTAGGAACATTTTATGTAAGTACAAATTATGATATAAAGTTTTGTGTACATGCTGTTTCTTTATCATGACACTATGTCTATATCTTGCAAATACTCTTGAACACCAAATATACATGTAGTCAAGGTCTC
Source organism: Thryonomys swinderianus (assembly GCA_004025085.1). NCBI lineage: Eukaryota > Metazoa > Chordata > Mammalia > Rodentia > Thryonomyidae > Thryonomys > Thryonomys swinderianus. Next base: position 9,033 of record PVIC010024965.1, read on the forward strand.
TATCTTCAGTATAAATTCTCCCCTTGGAGATCTCATCTACTTTAACATCTATTATGACTTCTTTTTCTATAAAAATCTCAATTTAAGTCCTAAAGCTATCACATGGCCTATTTCATGTATTTGTTTCCTTAACATTCCAAGTATTAAAACCTCAATATCTTTCCTAATGAAGTTGCTTTTTTCTTTTTGCTTTCCTCAATAAGTAAGAACCACATTAAAACAATCTTGATTTTTGCTGTTTACCCAGTTAGAAAATTTCAGAATCAATGGTGATCATTTTTTTTTCTCAGTCCCTTCTCACGTGACTAGGTTTCTACTCATATGCGGGTGGAACATACCTTCTCAGTATTTTTTATATCCCATTTTATTTCTTTGCCACATACACTACTTCTATAATGTCTTATTTTCTCCTAGATTATTATAAACAAACCTCACACTGCTTTCCAGCTTCAGTTTGTATGAAGTCAGTTTTGTAAAGTAGTTGTCCTTTGCTACAGCCTTAATGCTCTTTTAAATGAATTATCTATAAAGTAAGCAGAAATTATAGTTAAGGAAATGGAAGAAGTAAAAACAATTCAAATTAAATTTACAGAAATGAAAATCGTGAATTTAAAAATAAAAATTAATCTGGTCTGAAACTACAGAAATAGAACTAAAGAAATAAAATTACACAAGAAAAGATTAAAAGTTTTGGAAGAGGGCAACTCAGATTATCCATAGTAAAACCCAGAGGGAAAAAGTCTTCGTGTTAAGTGGTACAGAATATGTGCAGTTGGTGTCCAAGAGAATAAATGAGAGAGGAAAAGTAAAAGAAACTTAGAAAATAATACAAAAACAATGCCAGATTTGAGAAAGTATATGACAGCTCAAATAACCTCCAGGTTCCCAAATATAGCAGATAAACATTCATCATATTCACACAAATGCACCATCGTGAAATTTCAGAAAAGCCATGCTACCAATGAATCTTACACATAACCAGAAATTCCATTCCTGGGCATTTCACCTAGTTAATTTCAACAGAAAGTAGTTTTACATTATTAGGTCAAAACTATGTGACCCTGAGCTGATGGAAGTTCCCTCTTGTCTAGCCTTAGAGAGAAGATGAGAGAGCCTCAACCAGAAAGCAACTGGGAAGATGATGAGGATGTGGACTGGGCTATCGGAGGACAGATGGATGGTAAAGATCAACTTAGGGTCTCAACTAAGATTTTCCTGTGTCATAGAGAATTTTGTTAAATTATGTTGAAAGAAAAAGTGAACATGAACAGTTTGTACCAAGATGACTAATCTTGGAAGTTTTTTGAGAGTAAGAAATGTTTTCTTTCTTTAATTGAGTCAGCAATTGCCAACATACTGTCTGATAATATTATATTTCTAGTGTAAGAACTCTTCAGGTGTGATCAGTGAAAAATTAAGCAATGGATCCACTGTTACTTTCTGTGCTGTTCCAGAAGCTGGCTGGATCCATAGGATTATTATCTGAGAAGCCATTCCATATAAGCAGTATTCCACACAACAAGTGCCTGAAAGCAGGAAACATTGCCTATGAAGTTCCTTTTCAGAAATGTTCTCGTTGAAAAGCACAGGAAAGTGAGGCAACTGTTGCCTGATCCAAAACCATGACAAAAAGTCCTCATCACTGAATCAATAGCACAGGATGAAATTTTGAGAATTAGAGTATGGTAAGGTTAGGATGTCTCGGGATGAAACTAGCACTCCAGGGAGGAAGTTGAGAGCAATAAAATGAACCCTGAATTCTACTTGTGTCTGAGGATGAGGTTCTTGGCATACTCAGGCAAGACTAAGACTGGCTCAGGACTGAGAGATGAAGGTGAATCTCCAGACTGGGGATCTGTAAACCCTGCATAGGAGAGCAGAATGTAAGGTTCAGGCATGAGGGAATTGAAGGCGTTAATAATCACTGTCATCTACAATGGCTAGGGAGCTCATGTGTGTGTGTGTGTGGTGTTTCATGCCTTAGCTAATATATATATATATATATATATATATATATATATATATATATATATATATACATATATATATATATATCACCAAAATATGTATAAACTTTTGAGCAGTTCCCTATACTAATAAATATTTGGAAGCTAATAGCCACCACTTTGAGCATCTCCTGTAATCACAGACACCAAAGGTAAATTGTATTAATCACATGATGTCTCAATACATTTAGTATTAAAATATTTATATAATATTTTGGTGTTTACACTTTCTGGTGGACTCTCTCCATTCACACACACACACACACACACACACACAAATAGTTTTATTCTTTCTTTTCATTTTGAGATTGGATACAGGGTCTTCATACTGACCTATCTCTTCATCCTTTTTTAATTTTTATTTTATTTTATTATTTTATTTTTGAGACAGGGTCTTGCTAAGCTGTTAAGTTTCCCAGGCTGAGCTTTGAAATTTGGTAGCCTCTTGCCTCAGATTCACAGGGTGCTGGGATTTCAATAATGTACCACTTTGTAAAAAATCTTGACTGCAACACACTTGATTTTTTTTCTCATTAGTTGCTATTATGCAATCATGAGCTGTATTTTGGGTATCTGTTTGATGCAAAAAGATTCTTTACAGTCTCTTCTTAACCACATTCTGCCATTCGCTTTTGAAATTATAGCACATCAGACTACAGACTCTTCCTGAATAATTTATCTCTTGATGTTTTCTTAGAATGACTCAATTTATCAAACCTCTCTCCTCTGTTGAACAGAGGGAGTTTACTTTGCTACCTAATGCCTGGTATGCAACCAGCTGAAGCTCCAGTTTAGAGGCTTTCACAGCTTAGTAAGCTCAAAGGGTACCTACACATGTATAATCACCAAAAACACTTCATATTTCTTATATAATAAATTCATATTCCACTATGATATTTATTGTAAGTTTACCTAGCAGGAAATATAATTACTTAGTTTCATTTCAACATAAATTCTTCTAATGGATTTTAAATTATAACCATGTATAATGGATTATAAATTCTAACTATAAATAACTAATTCCATGATCTTACTTTTTAAAAAAAGCTTTTAGTTTAATATTTTAAAAATATTTTTCTTCTAGTTTTACTTTTAACCATAATGAAACAAGTGGAAGACTGCTTAATCTATCTGTGTGTATATCTTTTGTTTTGTTTTGTTTTTTGTTTTGAGACATGGTCTCGCTTTGTAGTTCAGGCTGGCCCTCAGCTCACTATGTAGGCCAGGCAAGCCTTGAACTCAGCAATCCTCCTGTCTCTGCCTCCCGAGTGCTGGGATGAAAGGCGTGAGCCACTACACCCGGCACTGTGGTATGAGGTATTGATTGTTGGTGGGCGTGAGTCTCCACGCCCGGCATTGTATGTGGTTACCGGGATCGAACTTAGGACCTTGCGCTTGCGAGGCAGGCGCCAGAACCTCTGAGCTAAATCTCTGACCCCTGTGTATATATCTTTAAGGAGTAGAAAAGAGACAGTGGAAGCCTAGATATGGCCACTGTTTAAGTTATAAAGTCTGGATTTGCCATAAATGTAAGTTGATATTTTTAAAATTTTATCCATTTTGATAATTGGCATGGTTTTTTTGCAATGCAGTAACATACTTATGATAAAATTTAGTCATCTTTGAGTTTCACGAGACATGTTACACTCTAACCTTTTTGTTAGGATATTAAAATGATTCACTACTGTTTCAAGCTATATATTATTCTAACCCAATTGTGTCTGACATTTCAGACTGATTGTTGAGAGTCATGAATACTATTGAGTTCAGTTCTTAGGAATTTCAAGACTGGAATTCAGTGTGATTACAGGACCTATTTTTGAGGTTTGGGACATTAGCTTGCATATATTTTGGATTTGATAAACTTACTAATAAACTCTAAAATATTTGTGCAAAAAACAGTTTTTTAGTTGTATGTCTTTTACATGCAGTGAGAATGATAACAGTAACAGTATCAGTAGTACCAGCAGTAGCAGTAGAATCACTGATAAACTGATACAGAATATTTACATTGCCAGGACAGACCCTGTTAGATGACTTATATTATTTAATGTACATAATAACCCTGAAAAAAAGTATTGTGATGACCCATAGATTTATTTTTTTAAAAGAAAAATAACTGAAGTATTTTGTTTAGTATACAGTTAGTGAATGGTTATTTCAGTATTCTATTTTAGACTTTCCAATTCTGACATAAAGCTCACAAAAACATCATTTTTCTATTTTAGGTGTATTGTTTATAATAGGCATGATGCCATGTCTAGATATCTAGAAATTACTCATCTTGTGGAACTGAACTTGTATATGCATATTGAATAATAGCATCCCATTTCATCCTTTACTGGCTGTCTTAATCAGTATTATATGTTTTGTGTCTATTTATTTGCCTAGTTTAGATATTTTATAGAAAGAACTTATGCGGTATTTTTCCTTCTGTGGTGTATTTCACTTAGAATATTGTTCTTCTGGTTCACCCACATTATAATTAATGCTAGAAATTCCTCCTTTTTTCAAGGGAAATAATCCAAGTCTGTGCATAAATCACATTTTTCTTTATCCATTCATTCACTTCCACATCTGTAAATTGTTTCTATATCTTTGATTTTGTAAGTAAATCTGAAAGAACAGAGGAATATAGATAGCTCTTTGAGGTCCTAATTTTTATTGTTTTGGATAAATACACAAAAATGGGATTTCGGGGTCATATACTAGTTCTATTTCTAATTTTAGGACAATTTATTGACACTAATTGTAGATATTTATGAGGAACAGTATGATGATTTTATTCATATATACATTGGATAAACTCAGGTAATTAGCATTTCTGTCACCTTGAACTTTTATCATTTCTTTATGAAAAGTGTAACCAAATTCTTCCCTTTAAGTATCTTGAGATATATATAATGCATTGTGTTTAATTACACTCACCTTGCTGTGCCATAGTGTATGGGAACTTATTCCTCCTATCAAACAATAGCATTATACCCACTGACGGACTTCTCCCTTGACCCTTACTCTCTTTGGCAACCGCTTATTATACTCTCAGTTGCTATGAGAACAACTTTTTAAAACTACAATTATGAATGAGATTCTGGAGTGTTCGTCTTTCTGTGCATAACTTATTTCTTTTCACACAATGCCCTCCAGATCCACATATAACTGCAAGTGGTAGGATTTGAAACTTTTTACAATCCAGTACCATTGCATTATGTATAGACACCATATTTTCCTTATTCATTTGTCTACTGATAAAATAGATGGACTGCATCAACCTATTTTTAAAAGTTTTTGACAGGGCCGGAGGGTTAGCTCAGTGGTTCCGGCGGCTGCCTTGCAAGTGCAAGGACCTGAGTTTGATCCCCAGTTACCACATATAATGCTGGGCGTGGTGGCTCACGCCTGTTATCCCAGCACTCGGGAGGCAGAGACAGGAGGATTGCTGAGTTTGTGGCGGCTTGCCTGGGCACCATAGTGAGCTCAGGGCCAGCCTGAACTACAAAGCGAGACCCTGTCTCCAAAAAGCAAAAAAAAAAAAAAAGTTTTTGACAAACTTTCATAATAATTTATATTGTGTCTACACTATTTTTCATTCCACCAACAATAAACATGGGTTCCAGTTTCTTCACATCCTTGCCAATACTTGCAATCGCTGAATTTTTGAACAACAAATATTCTAACAGGAGTGATGTGCTAGGTATCTCATTGTGCTTTGGATTTGCATTTCCCTGATAACTAGTGATGTTGAGCATCTTTTTCTATATTTATTGTCTATTTGTGTGTCTTCTTTGGAGAAATGTCTATTGATGTCCTTTGCTCACTTTTGAACTGTGTGCATTGTTTTGTTTTCTTACATTGAGGCATTAGTGTTCTTTTTATATTTATTACCCCCTTATCAGCTATATATTTCAAAATATTTTTGTCATTTTATAGGTTGCTTTTTCACCCTACTGTTTCCTTTGATGTGGAGTATATTTTAAGATTTATTAATACATATTAATTTTTCACATGAGTGAGACTTACTATGATATATTAATAAAGACATGCATCATGCATTGATTGACTCCATCCAAACTTCTAACAGTTTTTTTTTTTTTTTTGAGACAGGGTCTCACTTTGTAGTTCGGGCTGGCCCTGTGCTCACTATGTAGACCAGGCAAGCCGCCGAGAACTCAGCAATCCTCCTGCTTCTGCCTCCTGAGTGCTGGGATGACAGGCGTGAGCCACCACGCCCGGCACTGTGGTATGTGGTATTGATGGCTGGTGGGTGTGACTTTCCATGCCCAGCATTGTATGTGGTTACCAGGATCGAACTCAGGACCTTGAGCTTGCGAGGCAGGTGCAGGAACCACTGAGCTAAATCTCCAGCCCAAACTTCTAACATTTTTTTCCCTCTCCTCCTTCACACTGAACTCCTTACCCCAGTATATCTATAATGGTCCTTCTTCTTCCAGGGCATCTATTTTTCCTTAGCTTACACAAATCAGAAAAATTGAAATACTTGTCTTTCTGTATCTGGTTTATTTACCTAATATATGTCCTCCAGCTCCATCTATTTTGCTGAAAAAAAAACAGGATTTCCTTATTTCTATGACTGAGGTGTATATACATATACATATATATGCATATTATCTTTTGATGGACATGATCTAGGTGGTTCCATGTCTTGGCTATGGTGAGTAGTGCTACAGTAAACATGGATATGCAGGTAACTCTTTTGCAAGTTGACTTCATTTCCTTTGGGTATACGTTCAGGACAGGGAGAGCTGTATCATACAGGAATGCTACTTTTAATTTTCAATGAATATCCTTCTTGTTTACTGTTGTGATTATACTAATTTCTGCTCCAACCAACAGTGTACAGAGTTCCTCTTTCTCTGCATCCTTGTCATCACTTGTTAGTTTTTAAACAACAACCATTGCAACAGGTGAGACTAAATCTCACTGCACTTCTTGTTTGCATTTCCCTGGTACCTGAAGACATTGAGCAGCTTGCATATATTCAGTGATCCTTTGAGAAGTACCTGTTCAGGATGTTTGCTTGCTTTGATTGGATTATGTTTTGTTGAATCTTTGAGGTTTTTGTATATTTTGGGTATTCATTTCCTCTCAGATAAATTTTGGGCAGACATTTCTCCCATTCTGTAGGTTTTCTTTTCACCGTGGTTTCCATTTCTGTGCAGAAGCTTTTAATTCGCTGTAACCCTATCTGCCAATGCCTGCCTTGTTTGCTGTGCTGTCAGAGTCTTATCCAGGAAGTAATTGGCTGTACTAATACCTTGGAGTGTTTACCTTGTGTTTTCCTCTGTTACAGGTCTTGAGTTCAGGTTTTTGATGTACTTTGAATTAATTCTTGGCACAGAGTGAGACGTAAGTTTTGAATTTCAAACTTCTCCATGTGGATATCCAATATTCCCGGACTATTTTTGTTTTTGTTTGTTTGTTTGTTTAGAACCTACTGTTTCTCCGATGTATATTTTTGGCACTTCTGTCATGAATCAGGAGAACGAGTATAACTGGATTGGTTTTATCTCTGGGTCCTCTCGTCTGTTCATCTTGTCAAACTTGAACAACAAATCATGATTACGAGAAATCAGTGTTAGGAAGTCTGGGCTGGAGATTTAGCTCAGTGGTTCTGGTGCCTGCCTAGCAAGCACAGAGTCCCTGGTTTGATCCTGGTAACCACATACAATGCTGGCCGTGGTGACTCACGCCCACCAGCAATCAATACACATACCACAGTGCTGGGCGTGGTGGCTCACGCCTGTAATCCCAGCACTCAGGAGGCAGAGACAAGAGGATTGCCAGTTCGAGGCTTGCCTGGGCTACAAAGTGAGCTCAGGGCCAGCCTGAACTACAAAGCGAGACTCTGTCTCAAAAAAAAAAAAAAATGTGGAAGTTGCCACTCAGCTTCATTCTCAACAAAATTCGTATGGGATGTGGACATAGGAGTCATCTTAGAGGAATATAATATGAAGTTTTATAATTTGTAAGAGAAAAATGATAAATCTGAGCATATTTAGATACAATTAAACTTCAGAAATAATTTTAAATTGTAGGAAAATTATTGGAATTACTGAAAGTTCATAGAGTTAAAACTTAAGAAATTTTAATGGAAATTATGAATAAAATTACTAAAAAAAGACCACTTAAAAAACAACTATCCTGGGTTCATATTGGAACCAAGAAAACATACATAATTGTAAACAGGCAGAAAATGTATGTGATTTTTCAAAATTCATAGAAAGCAAAGATGTTTTGCATAGGTCCACATATTGGAAAAGTATGTTGCTAACAGATAATAAAAAATGTGTGGTAGTAATTCAGTTATACAAAGGAATAATGCACTGTTACATAGTACTATGGATTAATCTTTAAAAATTACTTGATATGAAAGAAAATAGACAAGTAAAAATATACTTTGTTATATAAAGATCTAGAATAAACAAAAGGAATATATGGTGGTAGAAATTAAAACTTGAGAGAGAGTGGGGATACACTGGAAGATATAATTAAAGAAAAGTTGAAGAGTGTAAGTAGTCTTTATTTTAGTAAAGGTGTTTTACAAAATTTAATGAAATGTATATTTAAGAACAGAATGTCTGTATTTAAATTATACTGACTGGAATGATTTCTGTTTTTTGCAACTCTATTTCCTATTTCATGTGACTCCTACTTTATTTCAAGTTAGCAGCATGATTCTGAAAACAGTAATATTATTTTAATTTAACAAGAAAACAAAATGATATCAGATTTAGAAACCAGGGATAGCTGTAGCTGAATATTAACTGTTAATCACACTCAATTCTATTTCATTTTTGTCTTTTACGAAACATAACTTAATTGCAATTGTCTTGGAGAAGGTGGTTTACTTTGGGAAGTTGATTTTGAAAAAATTAATAATATATAATTACTTAATCAAGTAAGTTATAATTTAATTTAAAACAATGAGCACGATAGGATAAATGAATGAAGCAGTTAAGTTTAAATAAATTTATCCAGTAGGAAGAACTTTATAAGTAAAAACTGAGTAATTATTCTTAGCTTGTGTACCTGAGTAAATATTTTGAAAATAGATTAATTAGGGAGGGGAAGAAATCAAAGTACATAATGTTTGTTCAACTTGATCTATGAAAAACAGATAAAATAACTAAAAGGAAAATAATAATAATGAAAACATTAAAATAAAATACATAATTTTGTAATATTTTAAAATAAATATATGCTGCTGTTATATTGATAATAAATATACTATAAATTATAAAATAAAAGTAAATATGATCCTAAAATTTCAAATTTATAAGTGCTTAAAAGTTACTGGAAATATAATGAAAAGATTCAGAGTAATAGGAATAGTTTGAGCCTGACTCTGTTTGAAATGTGGCTTTAAATACACTGTGAAATTGACCTTTTCTCTAGTATTTCCCAAAGAATTGTTCGACCAAAATTTAAATATATGGAAAAACAAGTATGAATACTTTTATTATAACTTAGTAATTTTGGGTTCAACAGTACTGCCTAGAAAAGATACCATGCTTAGGTGAAATATTAGTCTGCTATCCTGGAAAACAGAATGGATGTTTTCAAAATATGTTTACATATAAAACCATTTCATAGATTATCTTGATGCAAAGGCATTTGTGAAATATACCTCAGAAATTTAGAAGATTTGGTTTCTTTGATAATCATTACCTATAGTATCTAAGTGATTCCAGAATGAAGATTTACTGAATGATCAGTCCTTTTTGTATTTATAAAAATCTAATGAATATTTGAACTTCAATATTAAGAAGGTTAATAACTCTACTTCAGCTGCCACTTTTTTTTTGTGTGTGTGTGTGGTAATGGGGATTGAACTCGGGCCCTTATGCCCAAGTTCAAGGTTGGTACGGTACCACTTGAGCTAAATCCTCAGCACCTATCAGCCGCCATTTTTTTTTTTTTTTTTTTAGACAGGGTCTCGCTGTGTAGTTCAGGCTGGCCCTCAGCTCACTATGTAGCCCAGGCAAGCCTGGAACTCAGCAATCCTCCTGCCTCTGCTTCCCGAGTTCTGGGATTACAGGCGTGAGCCACCACACCTGGCACTGTGGTATTGGTATTGATGGCTGGTGGGCGTGAGTCATCACGCCCAGCATTGTATGTGGTTACCGGGATCTAACTCAGGGCCTTGCGCTTGGGAGGCAGGCGCTGGAACCACTGAGCTAAATCTCCGGCCCTCAACTGCCATTTTTAAGTTACTGCTCTACCATAGGTAGCCTTGTGCATTTAATTTTACTTAATTCTGAATGGAAATTTTCTAATAAGTAACATTAGATTTAGTTTATTAAATTTTAGACAACTCTGCAAAAACTCAAAATCTATACAGATAAATGAGTAATAACTACTGGACCTGTTATGAAGAAGATCCAGTCTCATATTCTAGTAAATTATCTTGTAAGACAAGAAAGTATAGGGCCAGAGATTTAGGTCAGTGGTTCTAGTGTCTGCCTAGCAAGTGCAAGGTCCCTGGTTTGACCCCTGGTAACCACACGTACAACAATATCACAACCTGCAATCAGTACCACATACCACAGTGCTGGGCGTGGTGGCTCACACCTGTAATTCCAGCACTCAGCAGGCAGAGGCAGGAAGATTGCTGTGTGAGGCTTTCCTGGGCTACATAGTGAGCTCAGGGCCAGCATGAACTACAAAGTGAGACCCTGTCTAAAAAAAAAAAAATGTCCATTAGAAATGATCACAGAAACATATTGTTTTGAAAAATGCAGCAATAAAAAATGCATAAAGTGAGAGACCCATATGCTAATTTTCAGAGTAGGAAAAAAACATTATGTAAAGCTTAAGTTTGATATAAATTCTTAACATAGCTGTTGCATAGATTACTATTCATTTAACACTGAACAATTAAGCAAGAAATTTCAGAGCAAATGTGAAAACAGGAGGCAAATGGATGTTAGGAAGCATTCTCTCATGGTGAAGTGAATTTACTACACTGATAGCTGTAAGAATTTTTCAAGTATTATAGTTCAATTCCAAGAAGACTCATTTTCAAAATCTCTAATCAGGCTTAAAACAAGAGATAGTCACTCGGATTGTTACCATATGTTCATTCCCAGTATGAATTAATTGCACACTGTCACTTGCACAGCATGACACATGCCAGGTTTGCTTCCCTTGAGGCATTCTGCTCAAATTTATGACAATTGGAGCACAGAGAAACATCATACAACATGCAGGGACAATAAAAACTGAGAGTAATAATAACACAACTGCCAACAAAAATAACAGTAAAAGCTTTTCAAACTTACTAAACTTATATACTAAATCCCTCAAATGACTTTTAACTCAAATAAATATACTGTCCTATCCTTTGGTTTTGGAACAGTAATCAATGTGAATCATTAAAGTCAATATAATTAATAGTCATGAATGTAATACTAGTAATAAAATGTCATGAATGGAGAGTAAAAATGCTAATGATGGAACAACACTTATTTTATAAATGAAGATATGTCCTAGAATCTTTTTAAAGTCTCAAGTGGCCTTTTTCAAATTTATAGTATTCAAAGTATTGATTTTCATTGCACATAGTCTGTTTACAGTGGATTAAGAATTGCTACATGAAAGCAAAATTAGATAAATAACTGACAGATGACAAATATGGAAAAATGAAAATATTTTCTGTATACTATACAGATGCTTTGATCCAGCAATTCAACTGCCCACACTTTATGTTATGGGTGCATTTGCACAATTATTCAATGGAAGCACATTATCAGTGTAAATTTATCATAAAAATATAATCATAAAATGAAGGAAATAGTCAATTGAGTTATAACAACAATATACATCTATATAAATTGAATAATATTTACTAACTAATAAGGATGAATTCACAAAACATGGAGCCTCCTACAGAGCATAGGCCAATTTAGGAAGGCAGGTGTTTAAATGTTCCAGGGACAGTAGTTACAATACCATGTCTAATGACAGACAGTATATAGAATTCCATATGGCAAAATAAAATCTAAATTTATAACTTGTGCAATTAAAAAATATATGAAACCTTCTGTGTCACAAAGACCTGGAGACTTGAATACCCACTGAGTAACCAAATACAGTATACAGCTTGAAATCTTAATCTTCATGTTATTTGTTGAGTTTATTGCTTTCCTTCTTAGCTCTGCACATAGGCCTATTAATCACTTGACAAGAGTGTCTGCATTGCAATGTATGTTAGCTCTATATTTACCTAACTTATAGCATCACTTCTCAAAACTGAAAACACTGAGGAGAAACGAAATGGTGGACTAGCAATCAGCAGCAAGAGACAGCCTCTCTGGGACTCAGAATCCAAACAATTGGAAAATGACAACTTGGCACAGAGAAAAAAACAGTATGTACATCTCCAGTGGGGGAGAGAGAAGGGGACAAGGAGTTGAAAAATATATTGAGATGTGTTATGTACATGTCCTACTTCCATACAAGATACATCATTACTATGTACTCCAAACCGATCTTATTAAAAGCTGGTGAAAAAAAACTGAACACCAAGAGTAACCAAAGTACTATAACTTTCAGGAATACTCAACTGCCAGCTTTTATAAGAACTAGTTCAGACTTCTTGAAGCAACACTTAGAAGTCTTCTAATGTGGCCTTAAATGCGAAATCACCTAAAGTGCCAGGAAAAGTAGAGGCTGACAGAACACCACATGATGTTATCCTCCACCCCCAAGTGGGCACAACAAAACCATGACAGAAGTGGAGGTTGCCCCCAATCAAGATCCGTAATCTCATGGAAGGGAACAAAAGTTCATGGTAGAAAATGAATTGAAGCCTTAAGCGAATGACGGCAAACCTTTTCGAGCTTGCAGTGATAACAAACAGCCCACTGTGGCACATGTGCCATGGGTTCACAACACAGCCTTCAGCCATGATTCCTCTCCCAGGAACTAACATAACTAGTCCTGAGAGATAAGTTGACCAGGCCTCAACCAGATTTATATATAAGTCATACAAAACCCACAGCGATGTGTATCATCAGCTAGTTCCTTTGTTCCCTTTTTCAGTACAACCCCAAATTTTCTGTTAATTCCTTGGAGATAAATCTTGAACTTCTCAGTGCTTTCCAGCATCACTAGACTATTTAAGTTCCTTTCCTGTCCTTTACCACTATTTGTCCACTTGATTAGCATTATGGTATGGGTGGCCAACCTGAGTCTCTTGGAACCTCCAGAGCTAGGATTTTACTCCTAAAAATTAAGTAACATGTTAAAAAAATAAGATTTAGGGCAAACATAATAGCTCTGACTTGTATATATAGATTGGCTAATGGAAGAGCAGAACAGGCGTTGATTTAGATCTAAAAATTCTCCCGAAATTCTCTGAATTCTCATGTGTGTGGGAAGTGGTTGGATCACAGGGAAACTGTACTCTAATGGACTCATCTCTTGATGAGTTCAGTAGCTGAATATGAGGTTAGGACAGGGGGCCATTAGTCACGGAGGGCATGACATAGAGCTGCGTATTCTTGTCCCCAGCTCCTTTCTTATCTCTGGGCTTCATGGCTGCTGTGGGACAAGCGGGTTTCCTCTTCACAGGTCCTTCTCTTGCCCCTTTTCTGCCTCGAAGACAGGAGACAATGGACTGAATTCTTTAAAAGCCATGAGCAAACAAAGCCTTCCTCCTTTAACTTGATGCTGGGTAGTGTGTCCAGACATGGGAAAGTGACTGAGAAACTGTTGCTAAAGTTGTTGAAGGTATGAACAAAATATGGGAAATTCATATGCAATGCAAAAAAGGCTTGTTGCTTTGAGTTCCAAAGAACCAAAGGGGAACCAAAATGATTGAACCTGTAAAAGAATAAATTTTGGAAAAATACTGAGAAATTTTTCCAATCCTTAAAACTGATAGAAAATGCTTTGGTTTCCCAAGAAATGAATATTACACCCCTGGATATGTTTAAAGATAGGCTAAGTCTGGTTCTTGTAAAAAAAAATATTATAGGGGTGGTTTAAAATTGTCAGACAGACTAAGAAATCTTATAAAATATCACTTTACCTTGCAGATTTTGCCCCATCAATAGTCACCTATGTCAGCTAGGATAAGTCACATAATTTTTGGAACCCAAAATCTTACCTCTAAAGTCGAGCTTTAGAATAATGAAGGAAATAAATTCAGTTTCTTTTTTCCTATTTGCAGTACACTTTCAAAGGAAATTTAATTTTCAGAGTTAAGTGAGGGGTAGCTTAGCTGACTGCATTTTCTTACTGCCTACTCTTCTGACACATGGGAAGGTCAAGTATCTATGTCAGAGGAGATAATGATTTAATTTAATATGCTCACCATAGAAGCAGTACATGGCATGGACAGCCATTCAGTTGCCAGCACAGCTGCACAGTTGTAGGGCCATAAGGACAAGGTGTTCTCAGTGAAACTTGGTAGGAGAGAAAATATGCTTTAAGGCAGACATCAGAACAGGAAGTAAAGATGCCAAAACTTTCAGCTTTGAGCCTCTTGATATCACTTGGGTCTACTTCTGCGTTTGTCCTGATGTGCTCTTCTTGGTCCCTTCAGTTTTAGAATACAGGTACACTGTCTAACAAAACAATTTTGCCATGCCAGTGAGAGTCCTTGCTAATTACTGTGACTAGAAGCAGAACCTATTCTCAGTCTTTATATTAGAGGTAGGACACCTATCACAGCCTCCAGAAGAAGGAGTGCGTGGAGTGAGCAGTGAGATCATCCAGTACCCTTGGTTCGCTTGCTATTGAGAATATATACCTTTCTGTGGTTCAGAGCTGATGTATTGTTGTGGTTATACACAGAAAAACAGAGAAGAGGGTCCAGGTATTTAGCTCAGTGGTTCCAGTGCCTGCCTCACAAGCACAAGGTCATGAGTTTGATCCCTGGTACAAATAGATAGATAGATGATAGATAGATAGATAGATAGATAGATAGATAGATAGATAGATAGATAGATAGATAGATAGATAAGACTGAAAAAAACAGAAAAAAATCCATAGGAGAAAGTGAGATTAATGCCTTCATGATACTGTCGATCCCTCAAAAATAACATACTCGCTGTTTTATAGGCTATAAAGTCACTGAGCACTCCATTCTTTCACAGATTGCCCTTCATGTTTAACTGTGAGGTCACAACAATAGTTAATAAAATATCTTTTTACTGGGTCAACTCACTAGTGGGTCTACAATACTGCACATACCTAATCGGAGGGTGTAAGAGAAAGAAGGTACCAGGAGCAGAGGGGAGCCCATCTACAAATCTCTTCTGAACCTTATCAAAAGTCAGATAAGAATTGCTTTTTCTATTCTAGGTTTCTTGTGTTTCCAGATGAATTTTTGTATTATTTTCTCTAGCTCTGTGAAGTATACCATTGGAATTTCAATTGGAATTGCACTGAATCTGTATAGCAGTTGGGGGAGTATAGCCATTTTGACGATGTTGGTTCTCCCTACCCAGGAACAAGGGATATCTTTCCACTTTCTGGTTTCTTTTTCTATCTCAGTTTTCAGAGTCCTATAGTTTTCAGAGTAGAGGTCTTTCACTTCCTTTGTTAGGTCGATTCCTAGATATTTCATTTTTCTGGGTGCTACTGTGAAAGGGATTGCCTCCCCAGTTTCTCTTCCAGTGAGTCTGTTGTTTGAGTAGACAAAGGCTGTTGATTTTTGAGCATTTACCCTGTATCCAGCAACACTACCAAATTTGGTAATTAAGTCTAGCAGTCTTTTGGTTGAGTTTTTAGGATCCTCTAGATAGAGTATCATATCATCAGCAAATAATGATAGTTTAACTTCTTCCTTTCCTATCTTTATTCCTTTTATACCTTTGTCCTGCCTGATTGCTATGGCTAATGTTTCCAGTACTATATTGAATAAGAGTGGTGACAACGGGCATCCTTGTCTCGTTCCTGACCTTAGTGTAAAAGCTTTCAGTTTTTGCCCATTGAGTATGATGCTGGCTGTTGGTTTCCCATAAATAGCTTGTATTAAATTGAGATAAAGTCCATCGATTCCAATTCTCTGTAGGGTTTTGATCATAAATGGGTGTTGGATTTTGTCAAATGCTTTTTCTGCATCTATTGAGATAATCATATGGTTTTTGTGCAAACCATTGTGGAGATCTGTGTGGAGATTTCTCAGAAAACTAGGACTCAGGGTCCCATTTGACCCTGCTATCCCCCTGCTAGGAATATACCCAAAAGGATTTAAAAACTCACATTGGAAAGACAGATGTACACCTTTTTCATAGCAGCTCAGTTCGTGATAGCTCAATCTTGCAAACAACCCAAATTCACATCAACAGGAGAGTGGATTAAGAAGATGTGGGGCTTTTTTATAAAATGGAGTATTACTCTGCCATAAAGAATGACAAGATCAATCCATTTAGGCACAAATGGAGACACCTGGAGGATATACTAATAAGTGAAATCAGTAGATCACAGATAGGCAAATTCCAGATCTTCTCTTTGACATGAACACCTGTAGATGCAAATGAGCTCTAGAAAGTATGACAGCTTTTATAGAGTGGGAAATTTCCATAGGAAATTTGGTGTGGGAATGTAATGAGGGGAAGGAATAAA
>PVIC010024966.1:0-25643 GCA_004025085.1 Thryonomys swinderianus
AAAAAAAAAAAAAAAAAAAAAAAAAAAAAAAAGAGTATCTTATTGGTTTGTATATGTTCATTTTATTTTAAATATACTAATATATTCCCTCCAATTGTGCTTACTTTTAAAGTTGTATTTGAGGATTTTTTTAAACCAAGAGATACTAATATAACCTTTCTTACTGATGTACTTTTCATTTGCTAATCTATACACCTACTTCTATTATTTTTATCCTGAAGGCTATGCTTCTTTTTTGTCTGCTTTGATTAAAAGCTCCATCATCGGGGTTTTACATAACAATGTATATTACCTTTGAATGATCTCATGCTTTCTACTCTGTTTAAGAAATATTTTGCATACCTATTTTGCATCTATCCTGGAAGATTTTTTTTTTTTTTTGAGACAGGGTCTTCCTTTGTAGTTCAGGCTGGCTCTGAGCTCACTATGTAGCCCAGGCAAGCCTAGAACTCAGCAATCCTCCTGCCTCTGCCTCCTGAGTGCTGGGATTACAGGCGTGAGCCACCACACCAGGCACTGTGATATGCGGTATTGTTTGTTGGTGTGAGTCTCCACGCCCAGCATTGTATGTGGTTACCAGGGATCGAACTCAGGACCTTGCACTTGCGAGGCAGGCGCTGGAACCACTGAGCTAAATCTCTGGCCCAAAGGTATTTTTAAATAAAAGTCATTTGGTTCTTATGATTACAGCACCAGAGAAGAGTTTTGTCATAATAACTGTCTTCTCACTCTTATGGCATTTACCCCTAATATGCAACGTACAAGTACTTCATGCCTGATTCTGGTGGCAAAATCCATCTTCAGACCAGCAGCTCACAGCACAGTCCTCATTTTTGACTTTACAAATGAGAGAGCATTAAAGTACTTTTGTTATAATCTACTTGGCTAGATTCCTATAATATCATGTTTATTTCACAGTGATAGTTATTGTGACTCTACCAAAAATATTTCAATACCCTACATACATAGAAACATAGCTTCAGAGTTTCTAAGGTGCTTCTGATTTCTTATCATAATAACAATTTCATATAATTTTCAAATTTAAACTTTCAGCACTGATGTCAATTTCATCCATAAATTGTGTATTTTTTCCAAGTTAATCATCAATAATTTCTAACATTGTCACATCTCCTAGTTCTAAGTTCTTAGCCAGATAACTAGTGGTAGAATTAAGCATCTAATAATATCTGAAAAATGGACCAGCAGGAGGGGAAGTAGCTTCTTTGGCCTGGTAACTGATTGATGGAAAATTATCAAGAAAACCTAGATGCTATAAATTATTTTAAAATAGCTAACAAAAAATAGGGATATATATGGACCTGGATTAATAAAAAACTCAAATACAATATAGTTTAAACCAGAAAAGTGCCAATCTTCAGAGAGCTGATTCACAATCATTATATATGAGATCACTTATATTTCATTTGACAGATTTCAAGCATGGTGTAAAGTCTAGCCTTAAAAGAAAAATTAAGTGGTCATGAGTATAAAACTCAGTGTAGAAGTCTTACAGACAAACAAGAAATCCTACAATTTTCTCACATAGACATAACTTTGTTTAAACGCTACTCCACATCCATTTATGTAATTGTAAAATTTGGACGGCTCACTTTAAGTTAGAGATTCTGAGGAGTGAGCTCAGAATCTTGTAAGAGCTCAGCTATTTATTTTATGCTATCGTGATTCTATTTTTTCTTCAATAGTAACTGTACTCATTTCTGAAAATATGATAAATAAATTAAAATTCCCATATTATACCCACCAAAGTAAACAAGGAGATTGAAATTATTTGTTGTTTCATGGTTTATTTTCATTCTTTCTTTTGATTAAAACAATTTAAAACTGTAACCTTTTTTTTTTCTTTTTTCCCTCTTTCTATGCCATCTGGGTAGGCAAACCCAATTAGCACATGTTGAAAGCTAACAACACCTTTTCCAACATTTCAAAGTTTTGGCAAGCTTTAAAAGTTACTGTGTCACATAAAAGCTCATTTGGCACATTACAAAGATTTGCAGTATGAATTTATCATATGGAATGATCATTTTCCAAGCACATCGAGAAAATACAGCACCATTGCATTTGGAAAGATCAGTTGAAATAAACTTCATCATTATGGCTCTAGGATCAACCCACTCGATCTCTGTAATGGAATTCTGGACCTTCTTTACTTATGCAACAGAGGAAAGTATATGGTCCCGAAAATCCCTGCCCTTGATCTGAGATGGCGTTATGACTGGCACTGTGTCAATTTAGTAAAAGAATCTTAGAAAGGATCCTTTTGAAAGCTTCAAGATTATGTTGCAGGTTTTCTAAAATTCTCCAATTCTTCTGTCTTCCCTATTATGCTATTTGTTCCCAAGACTTCTCAGAGCTCCATAAAAATTGTTTTGTTCCTTGGTTATATACCTGAAAATGACTACCATTGTCCACCAATTTCTTCCTTCTACTTCAATACCATGTAAATCATGCAATAGAGGAATTTTCTAGTGTAAAATGTTTGTCTGTTGTGGTAAATATGCTGTATTGTCTTCTTCACCACCTGTTCTATAAACCTTTTAGGGTGCCTTGTTTTATTGCAGAGACTGGACGATGACTTATTACACTTCCCAAATTCTCTTGCACCTGGAGTTTCAGACTGTAATTTAAGACCCACCATTTCGATATATTTGCCTACGTAGTTAAGCTAAGCAGGAAGACAGGCAATAGCCCTTAACACCACCCATTTTACACATCCAGCAACCACTCCAGGGCTCAGGGGCTAACAGTTCTGACAGTAACTTTTTAGGCAACATCTGGGCTCAAGCCACCAGGTCAGTACTTACCCATTTTCAGAGTTCTAGATTAGAACTCTGAAATAATTGTCACTTCTCTTGCTGAGCAAATCCCATGCTGTTTCTGTGTGGAGCCTTGCTGCACATTCTAGTCATCCATCCCAGGGATTCCTATAAACCCCTGTTCTCAGGACTAAAATCCTGTTTATAAGAAGTAGTTCTCATCTGCAATTACATTCTAACTCCTACAGCCATATTATATTCTGATTAAGTTAAAAATCCTGGATATCAAAATATTATAAAATAAATTGTTATGCTGAATATTCTCTTCTGTTCTTGTATGTGCTGACAAGAAAGAATATAGCATTGTTTTGAAGGTAAAACCATTGCAGTAGAGTAAGAAAGTGGCTCATTCTAAAACACTTTAACATAAGGATACATCATTTTGAAACGATATTAAGATCTTGTTGGCATAAAATTAATATAAAGGCATGTAACCCACGTTTACACACAAACACAGAAAGAAACACACATTTTAACTACTCAGTGTCCGTATCTGTTTTCATGCTCCATGGAAAACCAATCATGAATTCACAGTCTAAATCCAATAACTTTCTGAAAACGAAAACTGACACCGCAGCTGGTTTTACAATGGTTCCTTTTTGTGCTTAAATATTACTTTTACTTTTCGTCCTTCCTATGAGCTGTTACACTTCTTCTTTCTGTAACATCATACTTCCTTAATAGAAGTACGATGAGTTACGTTAAATAGATCTCACCCTGGTGCGAACTACGTCTGTCAGTGGCACCGTCTCACTGCCTGTCATTTCCCCTGGGAGGGACGGGGACACCACGGCCAGCTCCGCAGTGTCGAGAGGCAAATGTCTGACCGATGATCAAAACTCATTCTTCCCTCGCTGTTGTCACCGTTCTCACTCCAGCTCTTGTTCCTCGCTGCTAGTGTATCACAGTGGTCTGGTCCTCTCTCCGATGACCTCATGGGAAGAGCACAGAGAGCACATTACAATTTACAGGGGCCGAGAATGTGCCTCAGAAAACTACCAATTGTGAGGTTCTTTCCAGAAGGTCCTGTGATCATGCGCTCGAGGCAGAATGAAGCCTTAATGAAGCAAACTAATCATAACCTTTTCCTCTTTCAAACACTTGTAACTCTAATTTCTTATGACATTCTTACAGTTTTCATATTCTCCTAATTACATGAAAAGCTGGAACTGGGGCTCATGCCAGGGCACCAGAGCTCATGCTTCTTGCCTTTTTGCGCTTCACTATAGATTTTTTAATTGAATTCTTTATTGGTACATTTTATATACAACTCACAATCACACTCAACATTGGGAAATTTTTACCAGTATATGACAGAAGTTAATTCTCATTTTTATCCATATCCCTACCCACCCACCATTTATATACATGCTATTCCTTTTTCTTTCTGAATCATATTTATTCTTTCCCCTCATTACATTGCCCCACCACATTCCCTTCGAATATTTTCTATTTTACAAAATCTATCATACAATCTGGAACTCATTTACATCTACAGGTTCTCATACCAGAGAAAAGATATGGTATTTACATATCTGGGACCTATTTATTGCACTTATTAATGTGTCCTCAAGGTGTGTCCACTTGCACATAAATGAATGAAATTTGTCATTCTTTATGGCAGAGTAATACTCCATTTTATTTTTTAAAAAATCTTCTTTATCCAGTCTCCAGTTGATGGGGATCTGGGTTGTTTCCAAGATTGGGCTGTCACAAACTGAGCTGCTATGAACATAGGTGTACACATGTCCTTACAATATGAATCTTTTAATTCATTTGGGTATATTCCTAGCAGGTGGATAAAAGGGTCAAATGGGACCTCTAGTCCTAGTTTTCTGAGGAATCCCCACACTGATTTCCACAATAGTTGTACAATCTGACGAACAGTGGAGAAGGGTTTCTTTCTCCTCACAGCCTCACCAGCATTTATTGCTGGTTGATTTTTGCAATAGCAGCCATTCTTTGTGGAGTGAGATGAAATCTCACTGTTGTTTTTATCTGCATCTCTCGAAAGACCAATGATTTTGAACGAACATTTCTTCATATGCTTCTTGGCTGCTTTGACGTCTGCCTCTGAGAAGTGTTCCTATCTCTTTTACTGTGTTCTAAACTATAATCACAATGGATTTGAGACTTAAACATTAAAACAGAAGCAATAAACCTGCTGCAAAACAGGTTAGGTAAAACTCTTGGAGATACTGGCTTAGGCAGACATTTTATGAACGAAACCTCTATAACACGAGAACTAGCAGAAAGAATCAACAAATGGGATCTCATCCTACTAAAAAGCTTCTGCACAGCAACAGAAACCACTGGCACTGCTAAAAGGCAACCAACCACATGTGAAAAAATCTTTACTAGCTGTTTTTCAGACAAAAGGCTACTATCTAGAATATATAAAGAATTTAAACACATCAGTCCCCCCAAGTTTAAGGACCTAGTTCAAAAATGGGCATCTGAAATGAACAGTCACTGTAGATTTTAAGCAATTTAACCTGAATCTAAAGTTTTAGAAGATGATGCTTTCTGGAATAACTCTAATATTCTAAGTTATAAAATAACTCCTTCTGCCTTCATCTCTGTTTCTCTGGCCTTTTTATTGATTATATTTTATATTTTGAAGCTTTCTTTAAATAGGTAACTCATTACTCAGTATTTGTGGGACCAGAATTGAAATCTGCCCAGAATTACAAAATAGCTACTTCTGAAATGAAGCTTAGTCACAAAATCCTGATTTATTTATGTTAAAAAGTTACTTTTATAAATATCACCTTGTCAGACTAGACCAGACGTCATATGGAATGGGATCAGCCTATCACAAAAATATATTATGCTGCTCCAAAGTGGCATTTCAAAGGGCTGACATCTCAAGTGTCCTAATAAAGATTTTTCAAAATGAGTAAAGATCCCTAAATATGCAGTTATTTTAAAATACAAAGTTTTGTACTGCTCTGGAAAAAAAGGAACCAAAGACAGTTCTCATAATTTTCAAAATAGTGTCTTAAAGGATTGTGCATAAATATATTTGCTGTTATAATTTAACAGCTATTAAAATGAATGTTACCTCTTCAGTTTTCTGAAGATGTACAGGTTTGGACATTTCTAATGAACAAAATTTGTCTAAATGTTTGCTTTTCATTAGCACGTTGTTGACTAAAATGAAAATGTACCCATTATACTAGTGACTTGAACCGTTAAGTATGTCAACAAACCAATTGTCCTGCAGAGTTCTTGTTTTCTGACATTCCTTACAAATACTTATGTTATGCAGACCCAGCTCGGAAAAATTTAATCCTATATAGAAGAACGCCAAAAATTTGAGTTCCCAAACTGAATGAAAATGTGTTCATTCCTCCCACTTCAAGGAGGTGTCATAAAAGACTGTCAGTTTCAGAATTATGCCTCTTGAGCAGATGGGTGGTAAGACATTCTATGGCATTTGAGAAGAAAATAATTTTAAAATCCTAAAAATAATAATAAGGGAACTTCTAAAATAAAGTGCATGCTCCAACACACAAGTAAAATATCTTAAAGTAGGAATGGATTTTTAAAAAAAATGACTAGAGACCCATTTGTTAGCTAGACCTTTCTGTGTTTACAGTACACACACCATCAGGTTTTACAGCAGGTCATAACAAAAGACAACCCTGCAGAACGCTCCAGAATAGCTACATAAGTTTGGAGACGATGAATTTATGTCGTATGAATCTACCGTTTGCCCCACAGGAATCACTGGTGTAGATAATACGGGTAAAATTACAATATGAAGCGGGAGAGAGGGCTGAGGGGAGTGAGGTGACTAATTTGCAACTTTTGTTTCACTCATTCAAAAAGAGCAAGTAAAGCAGAAATCAGGGCGGGGTGGAACTCTCAGTTCACGCTGTGCCACAGCCTGGAGCTGCCTGGTTCTCTGCGCTGCCAGGGTGTGGACAGGCGCTAAAGGTTTCTATTTCCACAACCATCACACTCGTTCACGACCCCGTTTTTCCCCTGACTCGTTCCTGACCCGGTTTCTTTGGGTCTGTTGGGTAAGTAAACAGTGAAGCTGTAGGTGCGAATAGTTTATCTGAGGAAGCATGAAAAAGAGTATGACAAGTCATTTGTTCCTTATGCCTTTTGTGTCAGATTTAGATTCAGAAAACCAAGGAAGAGGAAATAAAACAGAAAATATATCAGATTCCATTTGGACTTACAACATAGTTACCTAACTCCTGAAATTACAAGGATTGGTCTGATATACACATGATCCCTAACATTTTTTTTTTTTTTTTTTTTTTAGTCAGAGCCTCGCTTTGTAGTTCAGGCTGGACCTGAGCTCACTATGTAGCCCAGGCAAGCCTCGAACTCAACAATCCTGTGCTATGTGGTATTGATGGCTGGTGGGCGTGAGTCACCACGCCCAGCGTTGTATGTGGTTACCGGGATCGAACTCAGGACCTTGCGCTTGCAAGGCAGGCGCTGGAACCACTTAGCTAAATCTCCGGCTCTTGTCCCTAACTTTAAAACATAATACTTTTTATAAATCTCAGGAAATACAGACTAACTATAGAAAAATTGTAAACTAAAGATAAATAAAGAGAATAACACAATTGATTTTAATTCTACTTAGCAGTCAAGTCTATAAATATTTTCACAATGCTTCTTTCTCTCACTTTTTTATATGCCCATATCTATATTTGATAATAAGGTAATTTTTCCCATATAATTTTTTTTGAGACAGGGTCTCGCTTTGTAGTTCAGGCTGGGCCTGAGCTCACTATGTAGCCCAGGCAAGCCTTGAACCCAGCAATCCTCCTGTCTCTGCCTCCCAAGTGCTGGGATTACAGGCATGAGCCACCACGCCTGGCTCCCACATAATTTTTAAGGTGCTTTTCCATGTGCAATTCCTGACAACTTAGTTATTATACTTCTATTATTTTAATGGATACTACCCATTTATATATATTTTATATATATATGCCCATATATATTGTGCATGTATATATACATATATATAGTATAATATACATGCTACAGTTTATTATATGTACACATAACTTTAGAAAAATAAGAACTTTAGAAAAATAAGAAGCCAATTCCTACTACATTTTCTCTCTATATCTACATGTATATGTATGTATGAATATATATATACACATATACATACACACACACACTCTACTATACTCCACACAAAATTAAGTATTTAATGGATTATTCCAGCGTTTACTAATCTTAATACTATTGTGATGATTTTTCTTATCTGGTCATATTATATAACGTGTGTATAACTTTTAGAATAAATGTTTTGAATTACTAAAAGAATAATAATAATTCTTAGAGTAGAAACACTAGGCCAAACAGGATGGAGGTGCATATATTTTTAAGAATTTGATTTATATTTACCAAATTTTCTTCCAGGAAATAAGTAAAGTTTAAGCTTCAAATTACCAGTGATGATCACAAAGCTCAAAGCTTCAGTTAATAAACCAGCACTTTATCTTTTCTTAACTTTTCATGATCTTATAAAGAAAATGGTTCGTTTTTTGTTTCCTTGGCCATATTTGGCAACTGATGAGGTTAACAATACTCATTGTTTTGGGAAAAGCCATCTCTTTCTCATAAATCTTTGCTCATAGTAGGATTTAGTATTACAGAATCAAAAAATAAAAAAAAAAGATTTTCAAGCAACAGGATACCTGTGTAAAATACAGGTTGCTCCATGCTTATGTATCATCAGAGAGCTGGGAGAACAGAGGGGCCTGTTACTCAGGGAGTCCAGCACTGGTGGGGTGCCATGTTCCCCTTGCCAGTGAGAACCCTGTGCTCCAGCTGCTTATGGGCTTGATGCATACCTTCTCCCTCTCCCTAGAATTTTCTTTGCTGGGGTAGTAAATGCTTTACCCTGCAAGACGTTAACAGATAATGATTGGTCAACACAAATATATCAATAGCCACAATGAGGAGATCTAAAAGAATATACCCAAAAGAATTTTTAAAAAATCACATTGGAAAGACAGATGTACACTCTTATTCATAGCAGCTCAGTTTGTGATAGCTCAATCTTGGAAACAACCCAAATGCCCATCAACTGGAGACTGGATAAAGAAAATGTGGGTTTTTTAAAAAAATAAAATGGAGTATTATTCTGCCATAAAGAATGACAAGATTGATTCATTTATGTGCCAATGGAGACACCTGGAGGATATACTAATAAGTGAAATAAATAGATTACAGATAGGCAAATATCAGATCTTCTCTTTGATATGAGCACCTGTAGATACAAATGAGCTCTAGATAGTGTG
This sequence comes from Thryonomys swinderianus, assembly GCA_004025085.1. Classification (NCBI taxonomy): domain Eukaryota; kingdom Metazoa; phylum Chordata; class Mammalia; order Rodentia; family Thryonomyidae; genus Thryonomys; species Thryonomys swinderianus. Next base: position 9,119 of record PVIC010024966.1, read on the forward strand.
ACTTTTCGTAGAATGGAAAGTTTCCAAAGGAAATTTGGTGTGGGAATGTAATGAGGAGAAGGAATAAATATGATTCTGAAAGAAAATCAAAGAGCATGTATATAGGGGGTGGGGAGGTGTGGGGGGGAAATGGGTAAATGAGAATTAACTTGTGTCATATACTGGTACAAATTCCCCGATGTTGTGTGTGATTGTGAGATGTATATAAATTGTACCAATAAAGAATCTTTTTAAAAAGACTAAACAGAGGTTTATTATTTGCAACAGGCAAGGTGGGAAACTGGGGTGATATATGGAGGAGGATTTCCCGGAACAAAGGTCGGAAGCAGCTTTTGCTGGGGAAACACATGCAAAACGCGTTCATCATCACAGACAGAGAGGAGCCAACTCTTGAGTTCACTCAGTTCGAAGTCCTGATTCTACATCTTTCACGTGCCTAAAAACTGGCAGAAGGGAATGCCTCTGGACAGCAAGTTTAACATTGCAATGAGCAAAACTGATTTAAGATCTCCCGAAAAAAATTAGTCAAAATGCCTCGTGGTAAATTGATGTATTGGTATTGGGAATAGGGAGAATTCTTATTTTTATCTGAACCACGACCGCAGTCCTCAACCTTGTAAAACATGCTGCTTCTTTTCTATTATTTTTCATGAAATTCTGAAATTTTTGTTTATTAATTTCATTAAAAGCCATGACAGTTCTAGCTGTCATGTGCAAAATGCATGTCAAAATGTTAGATTTTCATTTCAAATACTTATTTTAAACTCCAGCTCCACTTTTAATATGGGACTGCATTGACTTTGCTTACATTTCTTTTATATTTTTGTGCAGTTTTCTCTTTTTGACTTTTGGCTTTTTCAGTCGTTTCACTTAAAATGATGGCAAGTGTAAAAATATATTAACATTAATTGAAACATGCAGAAAAAAGGAAGCATGATCAAATGGTAAACAAACCACGATGAAAGAGGTACAAGAGTGATGGGGTTCTCTGACACTAGTGGCTGTTAGCTCTGCTGACTTCCATGCAGACCCTAGAGAATAGCAGAGCCAAGGACAAAAACCATATGATCATCTCAATAGATGCTGAAAAAGTGTCAGGCAAAACCTAACACCCATTCATGATGAAACCTTTTCAGAAAACTGGAATAGATGTTCTTTATCTCAATGCGACAAATGCTGCTTATGAAAAGCTAACAGAGACTATCACAGTAAATGGTCAAAAACTGAAACCTTTCACACGTAAATCAGCAACAAGACAAGGATGTCCACTATCACCACCCCTGTTCAATATTGTTCTGGAAACATTAGCCATGGCAATTGAACAAGAAAAAGAAATAAAAGGAATAAAGATAGCAATGGAAGAAGGTAAGCTGTTGCTATTTGCTGATGACAGATCTTCTAAGAGATCCCACAAGACTTAATCATTAAGTCCAGTTCAGTAGTTGGGTACAAGGTCAACATCCAAAACTCAATAGCCTTCTTATATAAAAATAATAGACTCACTGAAAAACAAACAGAAGAAACAATTCCTTTCACAATGCCATCCAAAAAATGAAATATCTAGGAATCAGTATAACAAAGGAAGTGAAAGACCTCTTTTCTGGTAACTACAGAACTGGATAAAAGGATATCAAAGAGGATGACAAAAAAAAAAAAAAAAGAATGACATCCCTTGATCCCGGCTAGGAAGAACCAATATTTTCAAAATGGTCATACTGCCAAAGGTATTATATAGATTCTCTGCAATCCTGACTCAAGTCCCAACAACTTGTTTCACAGAATTAGAGAAAATAATCCAAAAAAATCATCTGGAATCAAAAAGACCTTGAACATAAAAAGCAATTCTAAGCAACAAGGACAGGGCAGGGAGTATCACAGTTTCCTTCCAAAAACTATACTACAAAGCCACTGTAATAAAAGAGAATGATACTGGCAAAGAAACAGACCAGAGGGTCAGTGGAACAGACTAGAAGATGCAGAAACAATTCCAGACATACTCAGCCACCTCCTCTTTGACAAGGAGCCGAACATACTCAGTGGAAGAAAGATAACTTCTTTAACAAATGCTGCTAGAAAAACTAGGTTTCAACTTGCCAATGATTAAAGCTAGATTTTAGTGAACTAAAATCCAAGTGGTTTACACACCCAAATATTAAAATAGGGACTCTAAACCTGCTGGAAAATAGGCTAGATAGAACTTTTGGAGACTTTGGCTGAGGGAAAGACTTTATTTTATTTATTTATTTATTTATTTATTTATTTATTTATTTATTTATTTATTTATTTATTTATTTATTTATTTATTTATTTATTTATTTATTTGAGACAAGGTCTTGCTTTGTAGTTCAGGCTGGCTCTGAGCTCACTATGTAGCCCAGGCAAGCCTGGAACTCAGCAATCCGCCTGTCTCTGCCTCCCAAGTGCTGGGATTACAGGCGTGAGCCACCACGCTGGGCACTGTGGTATGTGGTATTGATGGCTGGTGGGCGTGAGTCACTACGCACAGCATTGTATGTGGTTACCAGGGATCGAACTCAGGACCCTGCACTTGCGAGGCAGGCGCTGGAACCTCTGAGCTAACCCTCCGGCCCAGGGAAATACTTTATTAATAAAACCTCTGTAGCAGGGGAACTAGCAGAAAAAAACAACTGGATTCTCATCTTATTAAAAAGCTTCTGCATAGCGAGAGAAACCATCAGCAGAGTAAAAAGACTACAACAATATGGGAAAATTTTTTTACCAGCTGTTTCTCAGACAAAGTGCTGCTACCCAGATTATATAAAGAACTTAAAAATCAGCACCCCAAATTTAGAGACCCACTTCAAAATTGAGCATCTGTAATGAACATTTTTCAAAGGAAGTAAAGGCAGCTAAAGAACATGAAAAACTGTGCAATGTTGCTAGTCATTTGAGAGATGTAAATGAAAACAATCCTGAGATTCCATCCCATTCCACAAAGAACAGCTGCTATCATGAAATCAAGCAACAATAAATGCTAGTGGAGACTGGGGAGAAAAGAACCTTTCTCCTCTGTGGTGGGAATGTAGACTGGTTAAACCACTGTGGAGATCACTGTGGAATTCCTCAAACTACTATTAGAGGTCCCAATTTACCCTGGCATTTTCCTGCTAGGTATATACATGGAAAAATTAATCCTATCAGAGTAACATCTGTGCACCCATGTTTGTGACAGTTCAGTTTGTAATAGCTAAATCTTGGTAACAGCCCAAATACCCATCAACAGGAGACTAAATAAAGAAAATGTTGTCTGTTTTTTTAAATGTAAAATTAAGTATTGCTCAACCATAAAGAATGATAAATTTGAGTCATTTGTACTCAAATGGAGGTACCTGAGGGTACACTCATAAGTGAAATAATAGGACACATATATCTATATATCATTTTTTTCTGAGAAACTGAAGGTGTAAATGAGTTCCAAACCGTATGATACATATTATGAAACAGAAAATGTTCAAAAGGAAAAGAGAAATGAGGATAGGTGAAAGTAAAATGTATCAATAAAGAATTCAATTAAAAAAAGGGAAAGAAAAAAAATTGGTGAGCAAATAAGGAAACAAAGCTTGTGTATATAGGGGGTGGGGTTGTGGTGTCCACGAGAATGGGGAAAAATAAGAATCAAGACATATCTTGTAAGGTACAAATTCTCAATGTTCGATGTGATCATAATGTACTTATAAAATGTATCAATAAAATCAATTTTAGAAAGTTGTACTTAATCTATAGCACATATCTGGTTCAAATCTGTTTATGAATTAATTATAAAAATTTAGAGATTTGGATATTTTTAAATCTCACATTATACTATCAAACAGCAATTACATATTAATCAATTTTGTGATAATCTGAAACAAAATTATGAATAAACTGTACAGTTATATATGTGTGCATGTAGATATGATTTAGTACATGTAGTATACTAAACTTACTACGCTCCTTGTGGCTGCTACCTTTAGAGTATCATAGGTCTCCCCCCGCTTTTTTTTTGCCATACTGGGGATCAAACGTGGGCCCTTTTGCGTCCAAGGTAGGTGCAGTACCACTTGAGCTCCATTCCCGGCCCCATAGGTCCACTTTTAAAGGCAAAATTACTCTGCCTTCTTCCTCCTGCCTGATCTTTACCTGTGGGTCTAATGACAGTTAAAAATCCAATTGGCTCCATTTCCTCAAAGACTGTGAGCCAAGGTCCTGCAAGGGGGAGAATTTTCATCTAGAGTGACACTCACCATGGGTTCCCACAGTTGCCTCCAGTTTGTGATTTTCTCAATTCGGATCTTGGAAAAAAATCAATCTCTGTGTAGTCTGTTAAATTCTACACAGGTCACGATGCACTTGGGCCCATGGGTTTTATTTTCATCCTGAGGTCTCCTCATAATGTATCCAGTCTATGATATATTTGACACTAATTTTCAATATTTGACATTTTGGTAAAAGTAACTACAAAAGCAATGCAGGATTTTACCTCCCTCTCTTTTCTGATCATTTATGGTGAATTTATAGAATTGAAAATTTCCACATTTCTAAAAATTAAGACCTTGTGTTTCGTATGTCCATGGTAAAACTGCTTCTGCAGACTAAAAAGTTAAAAGGAAATGTATTAGATTTCATTAATTAGTTAGGTAAATTTTTAAGTCCACATTAAAACAGAGCAACAGATAGAGAGTTCTCTTATAACTCCTCCCTCCACATATAGATGAACATCTTCATTACATCAAGATGCTCATCAGAAAAGTACATCAGGGCCGGAGATTTGGCTCAGTGGTTCCGGCACCTCCCTCGCAGGTGCAAGGCCCTGAGTTCAATCCCCGGTGACCACACACAATGCTGGGTGTGGTGACTCACGCCCACCAGCCATCAGTGCCACACACCACGGTGCCGGGCGTGGTGGCTCATACCTGTCATCCCAGCACTCGGGAGGCAGAGGCAGGAGGATTGCTGAGTCCGAGGCTTGCCTGGGCTCCATAGTGAGCTCAGGGCCTGAACTACAAAGCGAGACCCTGTCTCAAAAACAAAAAAAAGAAAAGTACATCAGTTACAACTAATGACTTTATTTTTTCACTTCATTACAATTTAAGGCTCATAGTTAACATTACACTTCATCCTATGTGCTGTAGCTTCTGAATTTGGCCAAATTTATAATGACATATATCCACCATTACAGTAGCATAATTCTTAAATGACTTTCCTGAAATACTTCCCTCTTCTTATTCATTCCTTCCTCCACCATAACCTGCAAAAGTTCTTAATGTTTTACTGTCGTCGTAATTTTGAGTGTTCTGCAATGTCATCCAGTGGGACTTACATATACATAGTCTTTTCATATCTGCTTATTTCATTTAGCAATATGCATTTAAGTTTCATTAACATTTGTAGTGGATTGATTCCACTCTTATTCCTAAGAGACACCTCATTTTGCTTCCAACTTTAGCAATCACTAGTAAAGCTAGAATAAAATATTTGTGCATAGTTTTGTGTAAACATAATTGTTCAATTTCTTTTTTATAAATACCAGGAATTGTGATCAGGAAGTCATATGAATATTTTGAATTTTCGTAAGAAAGAAGCAAACTGTCTTTCACGGTGGCTACTGCTTTCCACATTACCACTAACAATGAATGAAAGTTGCTATTATTCTGTAACTTATTAGCAGAAACTTGAAGAATTTGTAGGTAAAGGGATATGTTTTGAAACCATAATGTTAAGAGATATAAATCAAACACATATGGTTAAATATCAAAAGGGAAAATAGAGGTTAGGATAAAGTGAGATCTCTTTGCAAAGGAAAAAGGAACAAAAGGAAGAAATGAAAAGGGGATTCTTAAAAAATGAGAGAATCAAAACGAGAAATAGAAATAACCTTTTTTCAAATGTAAAGGGGATCAAGAATTGAGAAACAGGAAAGGATCAGAGGGAAAGAGGTTAACAAAGAATTAAAATATGCTATGTACATGTGCAAATTCTCCATGATAAATGAAATTATTATGCACTGTAAACTTGTGCTAAAAATTACATTAAAATGGAAAAAATGATTCTATGAAATAAAAGAGTTAATAACCACAATGAAATAACTATAAGGAAAAATCTCAGAAATCTCTTGGTTAATCCATTATGTAGAGTTTAATATGAATGAATTTCACATGACTTCTAGAGACAAATTTTAACAGAAAATTATGAGATGTTACAATGTACTCAGCCAGAAGTAGGCAGGGGGCTCAGGTCACAGATCACACATTGCCCAGGATCCCATAGTGATATTCTAAGGCCATTTTAGTCCTGCTCCTCGATAGGATCACTAAGATATGTCGATACCTAAAGAGGTAGACTGCTCAGTTCAAAAAGGTCCAGTTCCACTTAGGCGTTTGGTTCCCAATGTCAGAAAAGTCCCCGATCATGTTTCATGGCCCCTGATAGAGTTGAACATGACTTGCTTCTCTGGACAGATTGACTCTGGGAAGCAGAGGGAGTGGCACCATCTCCACTAGCTGCTATTGTGCTGTCCACACATAGGATGATCATCTGCTCAAGTTCTGGCTGTTTTGACTCCATTTTCTATGCAGACAAGCTTTCCATTTGGTGGCCAGATTGAGAGGAGTGTCTCCCTAACGTAAAGCACCCTCTGCATGATTAACCCTTCTTCAATTCCTCTCTCCAAAGCTCTGGGGGAAACCTGAAGGACACATGTGCCTCTGGACCTTTCCTCATCACGCTACGTCTTTGCAGTACATGCCGAGTGCTGGCCAGATGTGTTCATTCTGCTGCCTGCTTATTTTTCTTGAAGAACTTTGCACAGCAGATGCTCCAAGTAGTGTTTTGTGTGTGTGTGTGTGTGTTTTTTTCTTCACCGCTTTACAATTCTGCTAGAAAATAGTCACTGTGTATGTGCTGCTGCCCTTCAGATTTTGAAAGAGAAACTATTCACAGTGCCTTTTCCACCTCATTGGAAATTCCCCCCCCACCCTACCCTTGGCACAGATGTAACCTTTAAGGAGAGTGTGTCCCGTGGATTTTTCTTCCTTTGGTTTTATTCTCCTCTTCTAGGTGCCTTCTCCAAAGCCTGATTACAGAATGTGTGTGTGTGTGTGTGTGTTAAATTTCAAACTTCTCTGCCTCTTCTAACCTAGCTGTTTAACAAATCACTCTGTGAAACCAGTAATCTTCCGAGCCCTAAAATCATCATCATTATCAGTATTATCAGTTAGTATTTTATAATTATATTACCCCATCAGATACTATCATAAAAGAAACACTCCAGTCACCAGTGAGCATCTCTGTAATTTCTACTAATATCTATAATTACTGTAATTTAAATTATCAGATGCACATATTCTAGAAGCCTAGTACACAATTTTAGTAATATCAAATACTTTCAATGCTGTTAATAAAATACATTTACTTACTCATTCTGGTATTTCATACCGGTATTTCATGAGCACCTAATATTGCCAGCTGTGTGCTAATCACAAAGGAAAGATACTTCCAGGTCTTATTCATTTTGTTGTTACCTTGCTTGGCATTTGAAAATATGAATTAATTGATTATCTTTGCAGTGTCCTTAGAAAATCAAAGCTAAACTAATTAATATAGCCTAATTTTGTGGTGAAAACTCATCATTATCCTGTAGCAGTGAATATTATCACTTCTAAATCCAGACATATCTTAGATGAATTCAAATTGTTACATGCAATGGATGCATGCCTACGAGGGATATTATTTTTACCATTTCTCAGTCCTTTTTTTTTTCCTCATGTATAAGATCCAAGAGTCAAGACTGTAAAATCTTTCTTATTGTACCAGTGATAGAGAAGCTCTGGCCTTTACAAGAGGTTTGGTTTCATTACTCTTCTCATGGCAGGTGAGGTTAAAATGCTGCTGACAAGGAGACCAAATTCTTTAGCACAAAGAATAAATGATTGCACAAGTGTCTCAAACAAAACAAACTTTCCCTACAAAGCGTTGGTGAAGTATTAACCTGAACACTCAACCCTGGAGGAATAATGTTCATGCCACATATGGCTCACAATAAAATTAGGTAGAAATCTATGTAAATATCATATCTTTTCCCTGGTATGAGAAACTGAAAGTATAAATAAGTCCTAGAATTTATGATGGACACTTTAAAATAGAAAGTATCCTAAGGGAAATGGTGGGTAGGAGTAAATAACAAGGGAAAGAAAAAATCGTGATGGTAAAAAAGGGGAAACATACTCATGTATATAGTGGGTAGGGGGGGTGTAGGGTGGGTGAGGGAATGGAAAAAATGAAAATTAAGTCATGTCATATCCCGACACAAATTCTCAATGTTGAGTGTATATAAAAGGATGTGTATATAAAATGTACCCATTTTATAATAAAAATATATAAATATAAATTAATTAGAAATTTGTTATAAAAGACAATGAAATAAGCCAACTAACCAACTGACTGGCCATGCCTTCCTTTAAATGGCAGCTCTATTGGCACTCCAAATTGGCCTTTGTGAAGGAGGTTTACAAAAACCTCTATACCTGTGACTATGTTACTGTAGTCAGGTATAGTTCTGAACCTACTCTAATTAAGTATCACTTATTTCATAAGGTACTATAGAGAAAAACAGCAACTACTTTTACTTTAAGCTTAAAGATAATCCATATACTCAACTGGACCCCACAGATCCCCTTCCTCGAATGTACCAAATTGCTCAGATAACAATGAAAATTATTTTAGTCGTTTTAAACTCATCCCAAATATCATGTTGAAGATTGTTGTATGATTATCCACTGTTATCTGAAATTCAGACTTAGTTGAACACTCGTTTTGTTCTGTTGTTTTATTTTTTGTTGTTCTTATGTTAAATCTAGGAAATTTGGATGAGAGGGTTCCCCTTGTGCTATTTGGTACTTATCATAATAGTAGAATACTATGGTTTGTATCTATATGATTTCTTTCTTTAAAATGATCTTTATTGGTACATCATATATACATCATATATCTTTATTGGTACATCATGATCACACACAATATTGAGAATTTGTACCAGTATATGTCACAATTTAATTCTCATTTTTTATCATTCACCTGCCCACCCTACAACCCCCTGCCCCTAAATACATAAGCGTTTGTCTCTTGTTCATTACCAACATATTTTTTCTTCACATTGTTACTTACCCCTACATCCCATTTCCCTTGGAATATTTTCTATTTTGCAATATGTACCATATATTCTGGAGTTCATTTACATCTTCAGTTTATCATACCAGAGAAAAGATGTAATACAGAACTGTGACCTATTTATTTCACTTATGAGTATGTCCTGAAGTTACTTCCATGGGAGTATAAATGACTCAAATTAGATGATTTCTTAAAGTCTCATGTGCTCATATGTGGGGCTTCTCAAACATAGCTGAATTTTGCGTGTGTGGTTCTGGGATTAAAAGTGTTTGAGAATTAAATGTGTTTAACACAGTGCTGGGGGTGGGTAATTGAAGCCATAACCTGGGTGTGGGAGACATCATCAGCAGGTGTGCGACCTGTATGCAATCAAAGGGAAAGGCGAGCTTCCTCCTGCCACTTATGCTTCCTATTTGCAGTGTCCTGCCCACCACACCACAAATTGTTTTTCCTCCATGATGCCCCTCTGCCATGCCACTTTGCCTTGGAGACAGTTGACTATGGACTGAAAAGTATACTAGTTGTGAGATAAAATAAACCTTTCTTCCTTTAACTTTAGATGTCAAATATTTCTCTGAGCAATGAGAAAATAACTAAGGTCTTCATAAATTCCATTTCAAATTATGTTCAATAGTATAAAACATGAACCCAGATCAAGGGGATTTAAGAGACATCATGAAAGCTATTTTGTTTACTTGCAAGCATTATGAAGTTCCTGAAGTATCTGCTGAACTTAAACTTCAGAAAACCAGCTAATGTGGAAATACATGAGTTAATATTTTGAAGAATATTGTCCCCATTAACCTTCAAGGAAACCAGCCTGAGATAAAATTTTGGAAATGGGAAAATTGAATTGAGGGTATTTTAAATGATGTATATTCTCTAGAACTAGGATTAAAACCCAAATTTTACTGATTCACACATGTACTTGCAAGCACTATATAAATGGATTCAGTTATTGTGATATAAAAATTATATTTAAGAATAAGGAACCATACTTTTCTCATATCTTAAAAGGCTTGTCTAAATTATCTATGTTCAATAACCAATGTAAAGCAGGTGACAAATATTCCAAATATTTATAATGACTGCATAAGAAGTGTTCAAGATTTACTCCAAATTCACCTTCATTATATGAAGAAAATATTTTATTCCTCACACACAAATTGAAGTTGAAAAAAATACTCAGATTAACTCTCTACCTTCGTTCTTTCTTAAAATACCATGCTTGATAGAAAGGGCCACACTGGGTCTTGGTGGTCTTTGGCAGTAAGTGGCCATCCCCTACCAAGTTTCCTGACTCTTACTTGTCTGAAGGTCCAATGAAGCAATGAAATATGTACACAAAGATCGCTGTACTTCTAAAATCTGAACATATCCTAGATACACATTCCTAAATACAATCTTGGGCATATAGCTTTTATTGTATTGTCCAATTCTCTTGCTTAAAAAAATTTATTTCTCCTGTGGTCTCTCTTTCTGGCACTATAGTGTTGGATTTAGTGTGGGCTCTGTCTAAAGGATACAGGCTTAATTCTTTGTTGTCATTGTTAATGTTCCTATAATTTGAATAAATAACATCTCTATCCTGGTACTTTTGCTCAGAAAAACCTCAGGTTCTTTCCCATTCCACTACTATTTTGGTTGCTGCTGCTGATCGCTGCTGCATCCTGCTTGCCACTCCTTGAATCATTTCTCTATGATCCTCCTCTGCTGTGCCACTTTGCCTTGGCACCAACAGAATATGGTCTGAAATTTCTACAAATTCTGAGCTGAAATAAATATTTTTCCTTTAATTTGTGGGTGTTGGTATTTTGTCTCAGCAATGAGAAAAGTAATTTTCCCCAAAGAGGTGAAGTCATTGCTGTGACTTTACCTGGACATTGCATTCAGCAGCCTTTGGAACTGATTTGCAGGAAGAGTTTGGAATTTGGAGAGATGTTCACTTATGCAGGCCTGGAATGCTGTAAATTAAACTGGATAGAAGATTCTGATCAGACCTCAGAAGACTAGAATGATGACAAAAATACAGCCAGCAAAGCCCAGGTCAGGAGGTTTCATTTAGGAACAAGGAGAACATTCATTGCTATACTCTGGTTGTGCATATTACATTTTGGTTGAAAATTTATCTGCACTTTGCTCATGTCCAGAGACTTGCTCTGAACCTAAGGTTAGGGGAGGTGCATTAATCTTATTGAAGAAATTTCAAGGTCTCTAATAATGAGGCAGTAGCAGGGATAATGCTGGGGTTTTTAGGTAGGACAATATTGAGAATCAAAGAGTACCCAACAGAATACTTTTAAGTTTTGAGTTTAGCCAGAAAGAAAGCTCAGATTGGGTGCTAAAAAGAGTAGAAAGAAAAAGTCAAGTTTTGCAGAAGAGGAAGAGAGAAATAATGCTCTAAGGATATCACAAGAACTAGAAGTTCTTTGCAGCCTCAGTTTTACGCAGATGAAAGACCTTGCTCTGAGAAAAGAGCCCGAGTGTACCATGTTCCAGAATGGCAGAATCCTAGGGAAGTTATGCCTTGGGATCTTGTTCATAGTGCTCAGCAATACAGGGACTCTACCTTTGTAACCAAGAGTGGATGAAGCCTGGCTACTGCTTCAGCTGGCAGTTTACCTTGGTGTCATTGGTTTTAGGTGCATGAGAATGCAAGAATTGAGGGGTTAGGAAGGCTACTGTCCACTTTTAAGAAGCCTGGGAGAAACTAGTAGTATGCTCCTGAGAGGACAGTGTGTGAAGCTGAGCGTGTGAAACAAAAGGTGCAGCGGGGATCCCAGAGGTTTAGAGGAGCCAGGAATATGAATTATCTGAGGAAAGCTTCAAGGAGGAGGGAAAGAGTTGGCCCAAGACAAAAGCTGTGGGAGCTACAATCACCAGCAGTGCCATAGGGGTGGAGCTCTCCAAGTTCCTTGCACTTCATTTCTTGCTGGATGGTGGACATAGAAGTACAGAACTTAATGTTTCTCCTGCTGCATTTTAGAATTGCTTTCATCCCATTCCATTGTATCTGCCTATCTTTACCTTTTGGAACAGTGATGTTTATTTTTTTCCATTGTATGTTGGAAATGTTTAACTTTATTTTCATTTGCATAGGGACTTGCAAACAAATTGTTATTTTAACTCCTAGAGGATACTTTGGACTTGGATTTTTCAGCAATGCTGAAACTGTTAGGATTTTGGCAATTCTTAGAGATGGACTAAATACCTTTTGCATGAGGGCATGTGCATGACTCTTCTGGGCACCAAGGACAGAATGTTATGGCTTCTGTTGAGGCATCTTTCCTATGAGTCTCAAGTGCTCATAAGTGGGTCTTTTCAGAGCTGTGTGAACACACGATACTAGGCCTTAGGGTGTGTCACAATAAATTAGACTACTGGTTGAATTTAACATAGTTCTGGGTGGCACCACCCAAAAGGCTGATTGCATGGATACAATGAAAGAGAAAAGCAGGCTTGCTGCTGGGTGTTGCTGTTTGCTGCATTTTGCCTGACACACAACGTACTGTTTCTCCCTGTGATACTTCTTTGCCATGCCGCTCTATCTTGGAGAGACCTGATTATGGACTGTGAACACTACAAACTGTGAGGAGAAAAAAATCTTTTCTCCTCTATATCATGGGTGTCAGATATTTTGTGTCATCAACTGGAAAGGTAAGGTATGAGGAAATTCAGAGTCAAGGTGCTGACATTTATTGTGCCCACTGAAGGTTGACTTCATGGCCACATTCTTGATCTACTTTTATAGTCTAGGAGGGACCAGAGACTTTTCTAGGATCTCTTCTCCAGGGATTCTAAGGAAATTCTGGGGTCTCTGCCTGAACGAACTTCTCTCCATGTAGGATTCTGCCTGCATGGGTTTAGTTGTTCTGTACACTGAAATCCTGTATAAGTATATCCTAGATATTAAAGTTAAATCTATTTTCCCACACAAGATTTTGAATTATAATTTCCTCCATTTTGTATGAGATTGTGTGAGCAAGAAATGTAATTATTTGTAATAGCAGCTTTATTTATATTTTTTATTATTTTTTTGAGACAGGGCCTCACTTTGTATTTCATGCTGGCCCTGACCTCACTATGTACCCCAGGCAAGCCTCAAACTCAGCAATCCTGAGTGCTGGGATTACAAGCATGAGCCACCACACACAGCAAGCAGCAGCTTTATTTTATTTTATTTTATTTTATTTTATTTTATTTTATTTTATTTTATTTTATTTTATTTTATTTTATTATTTTTATTTTATTTTTTGAGACAGGGTCTCGCTTTGAAGTTCAGGCTGGCCCTGAGCTCACTATGTAGCCCAGGCAAGCCACGAACTCAGCAATCCTCCTATCTCTGCCTCCTGAGTGCTGGGATTACAAGCAGCTTTATTTTTAAGAGAAACATTCTAATCTCACTGCAAATATTTTCTCATCATCAAGCAAGGTCCTTTCAGGAACATATAGGATACCTCCCAAAGTAAAAGACCTATCAGTAGATCAAGATAGGCTTATTGCCACAAGTTCTTAGCCAATTCCGCATATACTTTATGACCAATACCACAGGGAGGTACAACTATATTTCCAGGTTGTTTCTGTTTCAGACCCTAAAACACAACACATCTTGAATAAAGTTCATGAAGTTTTCTATGACCTTCACCCAAGAACATATACATTCCCTTGAGCCCTTCCTGCCATTGTCTTTTTTTGTGTGTCTACTCCTTATGTGATTTTAATTCCTATGAGCTGGGGTTTATCAACCTGCCCCCAAAATTCTCCCAGGGAATTTAACACAACAATTGCTTATATTTTATTTTATTTTGTTTTATTTTATTTTATTTTATTTAGTTTTATTATTTTATTTTATTTTATTCCTTCTCTGCTTCTCTCTCTGTCTCTGTCTCTATCTCTGTCTCTTTCTCTCTCTCTCTCTCTTTCTTTTGTCTTCTTTTGTAAGAGTAAATTGCTTTTGCTCCACCTCAGCCCCCATAAACCCCAGCTTTCTTTGCCTATATTACTGATCTCTTGATTCATTGAGCAAGGTGATATTTTGTTAGAGAATATCTTTCTCTAATTAAAGGTGAAATTATAATTAATTATAATATAATGATTTACACTATCTTAGCACATTAGAATTCCATTTTGGATTTTGGATATTTTGAAAATTATTGTGAAATCATTAAGAAGATTTTACTTACTGATACGGTTTATTTTTAAGGTGACATTTTATAACAGAAAAAGCAAAACAATCACAAACACATTTTAAAAAACTAAAAGTAGAGAGATGAGTGGTCACTAATATTAGATGGGATGCCAAAGCACAAAAACCTAAGAAATTAACAAAATGCCTTGGAAATTGTCAACTATAAATCTTTAGAAGTCACATGAAATAGTACCTAAAGACATAAAAGTAGTACTCTAAAGCAAAACTAGAGCAGCTCCATTAGGGACGGTAATGGAGAGTAGCTATTATAAACATGGGAAATTTTAACTATAACAATTCCAACTCAACTCTGTGCAATGGGGGACTGTTTTCTTTCCCTTTGAGAATAAATAGAATGTAGTTGACACTGTCACCAAAAAATGAACTAATGAGTATATACCAGGCTTAATACTGTCAGGCAGATCTGTATCTTTCTAGCATGTGACTGTAGAGCTCCCTTTTTAGGATTGTGGATAGCTGCAGAAGAAAGACACAAGGAAACTATCACAAAGGTTGCAGCAAAACAGCTAGAGATGAAGCTGGGCATGGTGGCTCACACCTGTCATCCCAGGACTCGCAAGGCAGAGACAGGAGGATTGCTGAGTTTGAGGCTTGCCTGGACTACATAGTGAGCTCAGAGCCAGCCTGAACTACAAAGCGAGACCCTGTCTGAAAAAAAAAAAAAAAAAAAAAAAAAAAAAAAACAGCCAGAGATGACCTTTCAAAGAAACTAACACCTTAATCGATGCCTTAAAACTATAATGAATATTCTAGGGCCAGAGATTTAGCTCAGTGGCTCTGGCGCCTGCCTAGCAAATGCAAGGTCTCTGATGCAATCCCTGGTAACCACGTATAACAATGCTGGGGATGGTGACTCACGCCCACCAGTAATCAGTACCACTTGCCACAATACTGGGAGTGGTGGCTCACACCTATAATCCCAGCACTGGAGAGGCAGAGGTAGGAGGACTGATGTGAGTTCAAGGCTAGCCTGTAGTCATAGTGAGCTCAGGACCAGCCTGAAGTAGAAAGTGAGATGTCTAAAAAACAAACAAACAAACAAACAACCAAAACCTGAAATGAGCATTTAAATGAAAAGAGAATAACTATAGATCAAAAAATGCAAAATGTTAATTTCCAAAATGAAATGTAAAGCCCCAAAAAGGGAAAAAAAGAAAATGAAAAAATGTGAGAAAGTATAAAAAAGATGAAAATTGAAAAATTGATTCTAATCTAAATGCATTTTATATTTTATAGATTACATATCTGTGCAGTTCATCTTCAGTGTCACCTTGACTAGCTGAAGACCCTCCCAGAGATGTGACTGGGTCCTAGGGGCACTATACCGTGGATCAATCACTGAGGCTCATAAGTAAATGTGCTATTAGTACATACAGCCCAGTTGAGGAATGGGTAAATGGGCATGTGGCTTTGGAAAGTCTATCTCACACTGGCGCTCATGTATTTCCTATACGCTGTGAAGCAAGCAGCTTTACTCCACCATGCTCTTACAGCATGACATTTCTGCCCTGTAGCTAGCTGACCATGAACTGAAACTGGAAATCACAAACCAAAATTAAATCCCTACTCTTTTTAAGCAGAGTGTGAGCAGTATTTTTGTTTCAGCTGATTAGTACACTGGCCTTTATTTTCATTGCTTATAACCACAGAGCTTTAGAATTTAATTTCTTTTTAATTTTTGGAAAGTTTGCTTATATATAGTGATAGATTTTTGGAATGGGATCCAAGTATAAATAAAAAATTCATACATGTTTCTATTCCTCCGTAGCCCAGCTAAGTGGGAGCACCGGAGTAGATGGCCAAGAAACAAATAAAATACTCTGAGACTTCTGGTGACTGATAAAGGATAATTATGGCCTTATCAGGAATGGATAGGGTTAACTGAAACTAACAGTAAGGGGTCCAGAGGAGGCACAGAAAAGTCCAACAATAGTACTCAGAAAACCCATAAGGAGTGTGTACTCTTCAACACTGTCATTTGGCAAATTTCAATGATAGGTGCTTACTCAACAACTGCACCTTTCTGAGGCCCAGTGGGAGGGGCTTGACCACCATTTGTCAGAGATAGAATGTCCAGTACAGACCGAAGGAATGCAGCACCTCATTCTGCTCTGCTCACTGCCAAAAGACTGCAAGGTGGCATGGGGTGGG
>PVIC010024967.1:0-25666 GCA_004025085.1 Thryonomys swinderianus
CTCTCTCTCTCTCTCTCTCTCTCTCTCTCTCTCTCTCTCTCTCTCTCTCTCTCTCTCTCTCTCAGAAAAAGAAGCCGGAACTGGGGCAGAGTAGCTACTTCATGTTAAAGTAGCACAAGCTGCCAGCCCAGTCACAGCCAAGGAAATCAAGGGGTGAGGGGCTATTTGCCATTTGAGTTTTTTATTCATCTTTTACTTGGCTTTGTACCTCTGGGCAGAAGACACTGTTTTCCTTTACATTCCAGTTAAAGGATTTCACAGAGGAAAAGGGCAAAATGGAGAAAAGTTGCCCAACAAACAGACTTACTGGGGAAAAGTAGCGAAGAAAAGAGTGTCTTCCCATGTGTTGGCTGCTTCACGTGCACTGCCCCAAATGTAAGCGGAAACTAGAACGTGGGTAGCTATAAACAGAAAATAAGGTCATTTTAATTCAGCTTTGGGATAAACACAGCTTCTTATTTGTCTCTCATCGTGTCTTCAGTTGTTGATGTAGGTTAATGCTGGCGTAAACCACAGCACTCTTAGAATTCACCCAACTCCAAATTTCCATTTTGCAGATCAAGTCAAGTCAGGGGAGCGAGTGGCCTGGAACTCTTCCCAAGTCAGTGGCTTTCGGGCAGCTTTCACTCCAGACAAGCTCGCTCCTTGGCACAAGCTGCTCAAGGCAGGGAACATGGGTGGGAGTTCTCGTGGCTGGGCAGGGCAGGGACTTGCTCGGGGTGAAGAGTCCAGCTTGAGTCTTCACCTATGGCCAACTGTGTGAGCTCAGCCTGGGGAAACCGCAAAGCCTGGGCACGTGTCCTGCCCACCCATGTGTCCATCACAGGCCTGACGCTCTCTTACCTGTGCTGTCAGCTCAACAGTCTCTCACTCCAGGCTGCAGCCGAAGTTTGAAGAAACACAAAGTCCTTGGTACTTTCTGCAGTTTAGACACAGTCCCCCTACTTAATGCTACTTCCAACCTCTCCTAGCCAAATCTTGCACTTGGCATATCAGCCATTGCTTGTATTTGTTTAGCTCTTTAGAGTTCACTAAAATCTTTCATACCTATACTATTTAAAGAATCATCAGAACAGCTCTGACAGATAAGGAAACTGAGGCCCCTCCAAGCTGTAGACTTGGCAGTAAATTTCCAAACTTTGTCTCTTAGCTCACTATGAACAAGAATTTTAAATAGTTTTAGTTCATTTAAATGGAAAAATTGAAGCTACTTTTTCTAATTCTTCATTGTTTTAGAAAATGCTTCTAGAAATGCACTATCAGGGTTAGGGATTTATGTAAAAGTTTGAATTTACAAAGCAAATATAAATGAGAGTGATATACCACAAGAAAACCCACCATTCTGTCTTTATCCTACCCTCAAATATATTCTGGCCAAGAGAAAACTATTATAATTCACTCAGGCTTTACGTCTATATGTTATACCAATTGAAATATATCTGCTATCTTACAAATAAACAAAAATATTTGTATAAATATTATTGCATACATTTTACCTAGAAATATCTGCTCAGTGTTTTAAACATGAGAAAATAAGGCAGTCTACTTACTTGTTTCATTAGGCCATCTACAAAAGGCACTGTTGTATAAATATTTTAGGATATAGGTATTTTAGGATATAGGTAATTGAAAACTTTGAAAATGTCTGACAAGCAAAGTGACATAAATGCCTAAATGTTTGTAATTTTCAAAATCAATTTTCACATGTGATATGTGAGCTTCCTGTGTGATATATTTGATACTGATAAGAGATAAAGCATTTTTTAGGGAGCATATTACAGGAAAAGGTAATCTAATTTAGAAACTCAGTGAGTCTCCCACAAACTGTGGCACTTGTTTTATTAGAAACAAATGACTTGGGACAGCTGACGAGCAGCTGCCCAGGAGCTATGGCAGCCACAGCACATGACTGTATTTTTACATGGTTACATCAGGACCTGAGTGGCCTTTTAAAAATTGTAACACACACATGTACACAGCATGATCTCTCTCTACCACCCCCATCAGAAGGCAATAAATACTACACCATGGACATGGACTTCTCTAAAAGTCCAGCGCTCTTCTGTTCCCTTATTTTGTTGCTGCTGAGACAAAATATCCAACACCTATAAGTTAAAGAAAGGAAGGTTTATTTTAGTCCATAGTCAGCTGGCTCCAAAGCAGGATGCTGTGACAGAGGGGCATGGCAGAGGAGAAATAGTCCATGGTAGGGCAGGCAAGAAGCAGCAAGCCCTAAGCAGCAGGCAGCAGAAACAACAAGTAACAAAAATGAGCAAACCTTTCCCTTTTATGTTGTCTAGTCCACAAGCCTTTTGAGGGGGTGCCATCTACACCCACGTTGGGCCTTCCCATTATCACACTCAAAATTGTGCTAAACCAATTTAATTATTAATCACCCTGAATCCCAGCACACTCACCTATGGGAGCATGAGGCTTTGAGGGATCCTCTAGATGCAAATTATAATATCTATTATGTTTCTTGGAAGCTTTGAAGAATCCACTGGGCACATGATGAAGTCTGAGGTCCCATCCCTGCAGTCCAAAAGCTACTGAAAACTCACACTGTTCTATGCGAGGAACAGAGGACTGTAAGATGCACAGCACCCACTGCCCTGTAGCCAGACTGGCTTGCGAATTCAACTGAAGAAAAATCAAAGAAGGAGTACTCAGAGATCCTGAGATACAAGTGCCTTCCTCAGTTCCCCTTCGTTTTAGTATCAGTTACCATATTTATAATCACCTAGTATAATAATACTATAATTATACTATACTAGTATAATAGTGTAATGTTATACTACTCTTTGATTATGGTGTGTAATAATAATAATATCTTTTCAACACTTCTGGAAACGAACACCATCCTGAGCAATGAGAAAGAGATTTTTAACGTGTCGTGTATGTGTTTAAAGATTTACTGTATTTTCTTAAACAGGAAGTTGATCAAATTTTTAAAAATAATTTTGAACATCATGGTTCACAAGGATGTTTATATTAATAATCTTTTTGAAATCTAAAGTTGAAACCTGATCCTTTCCAATTTCCTTGGTCTTCCCCCCTTGGCTTCCTTGTGGGCATTTGTTGATTTACTATCCGTGGATGTGTCCTGGGCTTGGCTGTCCTCATTCTGGGATCTAAAGGATGATAGGTGATCTGAAAATCTTCTGAAATTTGATGCCCATCTCTCTATACAATGAAAACAAGAGGTAGGAAAGGAATTTGCAAGAGCATGTGAGCACCGGCATTGACTGCGAGTGAATGAGTCCAACACTCCCAAAAGCACTGCCACATTTTTAGCTCGTTTTCTCAATTTCTGTGTGACAGCTGGCTGTCCCTGTGCCATTGTGCTGACCTGCTGTGCAATGCAAATAAACAATACAGGAGAAGACAAAAAGCTATATTACAAGAAAGAGAGTTTGGAATCATTTCCCTTCATCCGTGCCACCTAGAGGATCAGATTTAAAAAGTTATAACTCAGATACTCACTTGTCTATGACCATTTTGATTAAAAAGTAAACTAACAACACATGACAAAGATACTCTATATGAAGCGATAGTCACATGATTAGCACTGAATTCTGTTGGCGAGACAGGACTTCCAACAGAAGGGTCGTTTTGGTTTTCAGTTTTGTTTTTAACAAAATACAATTGTCTTTTGGTTTCTTTTTGAAGAACTGGCTAGAGTAGGACTAGTTTTGAGATTCTTCTTTTAAAATATTTTATCAATGGATAAAATTGAAGTTGTATTATTTAATAGATATATTGGTTATGCCCTCACTGACTTAAATTCCTCCATGAGACCCTAAGTCTTAATGGTTCCAGACACATCTTTCTTTGTCTCTGTCAATTAGGCTCTTTCTGCAGTTTTCAACTTAGTAGGAAAGGTGTTTAGAATTGGGCCATCTTCGTCCTATTTACACCCTGAGGGTGTGTGAAGCCAGAAAGGCTGGCTCACCCAAGTACTTCATCTTACCCACAGTGAACTTCTTGGTGCTACCTCTCTGGTGTGGAGGGTGAAGTTAGTTCAGTGAGGTGGATGCTTGGTCTGCTATAGAGCAAGTGCTTTTTTTTAAAGCCATGGACAAGGATAATCTATGACCTGCCCATGTGGGACAGAGGAGGGAGTCACAAAGGATAAGAAGCGAAGGTGTGTAAGAATTCAAAACAGGATAGAACTGGACCAGGTCAGGAGAGATCAGAGAAAACATACTCCTAAATTTGTGAGGAGATCCTATGATTCCAAAGACATATATCATGGGGGTTCAGGGCCAGTTAATGTCACATTATCAATAATATGGCTTTTAATTGATACAGAAATGTGAAGATGTGCTATACGCAAGGAATTGCTCATGGAATTCCTTTAAGAACTGGCGGTGATGATGATTATGATGATGATGACTTTATTTTCTGTTTTCTTTCTCATCGGAACAGAAGGTGTCAGCAATTGTTCACAGTTTTTCACAGAATAAATGGTTCTTTTGGACATTACATAAGGGTCATCACCAGCTCCCAGGACTCTTCTACACAGGTTTATCTCTGTCACCACTGATCACCCGGAAAGAAACGTTTTTTTCTCAATCTCCAAGTGACAGCATTCAGTGACATAGTGGGAACCAGTGACAGTGCCCAAGTGGTGTTTGGCAAGTGATTGGCCTCTCAGAAGCCACAGTGAATGGAAAGTTCTTGAGAGCAGCTTGGCTGATGAGAAAGTGTCTGCCTCACAGCAGAGATGCCTATGCATATCTGTCAGCTTGCTCTTACTATAACAATCTGGGATAATCATCTCAGAAAGAGGAAAAACTTATTCGACTTTTGGTTTCTGAAGTTTTTGGTCATGACCAATTGGCTCTGTTGTTTAAGCAGAGCACATGATATAGACATTGTCTCACTTTGTGGTAGCCAAAAAGCAAAGAAGAAAGGTGGAGTGCTATATACTCCTTCAACAGCACACCCCCAGTAACCTAACTTCATGTCACGAAGCTCCACCTTGTCAAACGCCTGGCCCCCCTCCAGAGTACCACAGGTTGAGGACTGAGTCTTTAACACGTGGATTTGGGGATATGCATCTCGAAACCACAGAATTATTTCCCCTTCCCCACTCCAGGGAGAAAGAAGATGAAGTGATAGTCCTCATTCCAAACAGACCGAGCTTCATCTGCGGTCTTACCACAAATACTTAGTGTCTTATGTGCGCAAGCTATTTTTCTTTTCAATTTCAAAGTCTCCCACTAAGCTCATTTTTAATCCAGAGGAAAGACATAAAAGCTCTTCCCTGATATACCCAAGCCAGGAAGTAACAACAGCCACCCAGATTTCTAATGCAGAAGTCCTCACTTTCCATGTCTCTGATGCCAAGTTCACTCGTCTGATCATCTCAACACAACCCAAGGGAACGCACCATTATTAACAAGGGCATTCCCGTGGCAGCCAAATATGAGCATTTTCACAATCCCTGTGCCCAAGCCAAGGTTTTCCACTCCAACAGTCAACACGGTGAATCATTAAAAAGCCCAAGAAAGGCTGGGAGGCGAATATGTGCGTGAGTGTGTGCATATACTTGTGTGAACAATATGACTAGGAACCCTAGATCTAAAGACACAACTTCACATCAGTTTTAATATTCAGTGTTTTGTAAGCACCAACAAGAATATCTAGCAACTCCAAAGAAGTGATGAGATTTAAGCTAGCCAAAACTCTTAGAATTACTAGGAAAAATATGAACCCTAACAATGCAGGTACAGGTTATTGAAGAAAATATTTAAAATAAAATGCTGCTAGATTCTAGAAACATATCAAAGATCTCTAAAAATGTAAACCCAAATGATACAAAGGTTGGGATTTCTTGCCATAGCTAAAACTCTGATGTTATGTCACTGCAAAAGATACCATGGCCATGAACTTTTCAAGGCTCGAAGTCGGGTACATGTCCCAGATGTCCAGGAGTTTCCTCCCCTGGGTGCTTCTGTCACATGGCTGTTTAGAAATCCACTTATGAAAGAAGAAAGGAAATTTTCCATGAGAAGAAGTACCTTTCATGGACTTAGAACTACACAAGGTGCTGCAAGTACACATTTCGTCCTTGTCCCCCTTTGTGAGGCAGGAGGATTGTCTCCTCTTCACAGAAGAGCAAGTCAAATCTCAGAGCAGCGAATTACCGCACCGGAAGTCACAAAGGTGCGGTACCCAGAATTCAGAGCACCCAGCTTCGATTGCTCTTGTTTCAGTCATCCCCAAAGTGTACAGGACTTGGTTATTTTATCATTCTTCACCCAGCTCATACTTTAACTCCATAGGTTCTCAGACACTGTTGTGAATAATTTTATTTCTATTCTCTCTAAATAGCCTTTTAATGCCATTTTTTAAAATTTTTTTTTTAAAAATAAGAGCACAGAAAGTGTCCCTATTTCCTCCAAGAAGCCCCATTCGGTTACCTAACCATTGAAAGCGTAAGGAAGAGCTGCTATAATCATTAGGCCTGTTCGGTCGGGGGTGGGGGGAGCCTGCCTGTTTCGCACGTTTTGATCGAATTCCTCTGTTCCAATCACACCAGGAAATGCTTCACTTAATCTTCAAGTACCTTTAGAATAAGCAAGGCCATGTGTCTTTTAATAGAGATCTTGACTTAATATCGAAACTTGCTGTGGAGAAGAGCTGACCACTCTCGAGGCAACTGGCGTGCAATTCTTATCAGGCAAAGTCCAGCTGTTCTTGCCTAACTAACTGGCTGAAAGTGACTCCCTCAGGCCCCAAGCGAGGAGCAGCTCAAATAAATGCAAAATGCACAGCCCCTCCCCCGTCGCAGATAAAAGGCTGTGGCTTACATAGGCCTCCTTTTAATAGGGCTTCAGTTAGGGCTCTGGTTTTTGCACCCACAGCTAATTGAAGGGGCAACTGGAGCACCCACAACTGAACACATAGTTAAGGAGCCCCTCACCACCTGGCTTGTCCACACAATTAAATATTGGCACCTGCAATGGTAGGATGTGGGAAACTTATCCCAGTAATTAGTTGCCGGGCAGAAATAGAGGTAATTCTTACAACCCACTCTAATTCCAATAGTTATTTTTAAGTAGACTTTTTGTTGAAATAAAAGAACCCCAAACTAATTACTGCTTTTAAAAGAAACTTACTTCATAGAGAGTTCCTTTCAGGTGATCCCTAAAACTATAGTTTTCTACTGTTTCTATGTACAAGTCCCAGGAATATTGTGTGTGTGTGTGTGTGTGTGTGTGTGTGTGTGTGTGTGGGCATGCATGTGTGTGTATGTGTGCATGTGTGTGTGTGTGAGAGAGAGAGAGAGAGAGGGAGAGAGAGGGAGAGGGAGAGAGAGAGAGAGAGAGAGAGAGAGAGAGAGAGGGAGAGAGAGAGAAACAGGGTCTCACTACATATTCCAGGCTAGTCTTGACTCACGGTCTAACCCAGGTAAGCCTCAAAGCCATGGTTATCCTCCTACCTCTGCCTCCCAAGAGCTGCAATTACAGGCATGTGCCACCACGTCTAGCTACTGTGTGGATTTTTAAGGAACATGGCATATGACTAAATTCACTGGTCATTCATTCATGTGTTGAGAGATCAAACTGATCACACACTATATCCTGGCCTTGGGGGAAAGTAGTTCACATATGACAACATTACAACATCAACCCAGCAACTCACTGTACAGGGTAGAACTAGGCTTGATGCCTTTTATTAGCCAATTATACTTCAACATATATATATCCAGAGGTGATGGAATATAGAGAAAATCTTGCAAAACATTTTACAAAAAGCACAAAATGTTGAGTTCTTCCTCTTGAGTGGAACATTGGTGTGTGTAATGATTTTAACAATCACATAGGTTTATCTTTTTTTTTTTTCTTTTTTTTGAGATGGGGTCTCGCTTTGTAGTTCAGACTCACCCTGAGCTCACTATGTAGCCCAGGCAAGCTTCGAACTCAGTAATCCTCCTGCTTCTGCCTCCTGAGTGCTGGGATGACAGGCATGAGCCACTACACCCAGCATTGTGGTATGTGGTACCAGTGATTGAACTTGGGACCTTGTGCTTACAAGGCTGACCTGGGAACCACTGAGCTAAATCTCCGACCCTCATAGGTTTATCTTTTGAAAAGACTGCTGTGTCATTTACCTCTGGCGATGCTCAGCAATGCGCAAAAAGTTGCTTATTCTTGCTACGGTCCCTGGAGTATGACAATAAAGGTTTTTAGGAAATGAGCGTATCACTGTATTATGTAGGACATGCAATGAACCCGAGCATTTATGGGAAATGCTATCTCCTTTCCTCTGCCCCAAGAGAGAGAACATGTCAGCATTTTAGCAAAGACCTCCAGTACTGATGTATTTTATTCTTTTTCCACAAGGGACATTTGCACCCTAGGCTTCCTTCCCAGTCCCTTGTGTTACTTAAACACAAACTCATGAACAAATCTACGTGTGGATTTCACATGGATGGGTCCCTTTTCTTCAAGTTGGATTTGACCTAATGATTTTCTCCTCTAAGAATATGCTGCTTTGATGTGTCTTGTCTTCTGAAGAGCTGACCCATTTAGGGCTGACCTGGACAGACTGTCGTTGGTCCTCAACTCTGTAATTATCACACACTATAGTATTTGAAGCTAAGCATCTTAAGTGTTCAGAAAATTGTGAAGTGCCCCAGAAGAGCCGCCCTGTTCAGTGAGATGACCTGTGCAGAGGCTGGACAGTGAAGCCGGGGCCAGTTCGCAGAGAGACGGAGGTGAGGGCCGGCACAGGCCAGGACGTGGGATCAGCCTCCGGACCTTGAAGTGCAACAGCTGTGCATCGTCTTTGAGGCTGAGGATCAAGCGGAGACTATGAGATAGGCAAACGCCGGCTTCAACTTTCTTCTCCCTTTGATTGTCCGTGGACATCTGCCTCATCTCCTGTAAAGAATGCTTGGCAGCTGTTAGCTCGGAATAACACAGCTCCTCTGCGCCAGCCACGGCCCCGTCTTTTAATACTTTAAGCCAACTCGTCCCCACTCTACGCCTGGCCTGGTACACAACTATGCTAATGCCTTGAGCTAACCGGCTTTCTGTCCGCCATGGAAAACACAGGGGGACAGTCTTGGGTTTATTTTCCTCGTGTGCTAATTGGCTTTCATTGTTGGCCAATTGGATTTCAAGTTCAGGGAAAAAGAGGGTTACACAAAGACAAGTGCTCACTTCAGGCCGTGGGAGAGGCTGACCCACGCTGGTGGTCCCTAATGTCGTGGGCTGTATGCAGATACACACACGTCCCGGCTGCGGGGCTCCGAGGGAGGTTTTCCCTCCATCCTAATTCCTGCTTCCCCAGTACCAGGCACTGGCATGAGTTACCAAACATTGGTGTATATACATTCTCAGTATATTCAGCTTCCTTTCAGTCCCCAGGTTTTATTCTAACAAGTTTCTTTCTGTCATTAAGAAATTATCACGTAGGAAAAGAAAATACTGAGCTGAAAATAGTTCAGATGGACGTTTTCCTGCTTAACGCATGAGACTAATCCCCCATGATAGTAAAGATGTAGATTAATTCCACCTATAGTCATTATTAACCTCATGATCAAACGCGCATCCAAACTGGTCTGTAGAACTCATAGGTCTTTTTCAAGAAAACGCAAATTAAACCCCAGTGCTCAATTTTGCTGCAGGATCAAGACAGGCATGATCACTAGCACTGATTTACCTCCAATAATGAGTAGAAACTGTTTTTCAGGTAGTGCTATGTGTTAAATTTGACACTGAAATGAGATGACATTGCAAAACCATGATTACTATCTTTTCTCTGAGTCAAAATGTCCTTCAAAGAGATCACTCTAGTGATCTAGCTAATTCCCCAAATTCTCTTTTCCCATCTTGGATCTGAGATGTATCTGCAAGTACAAACACTACCACTGGTCTGAGGGAACTAACCTGTCAGGCAGTGCAACACCTGTCAGTTCAGTCACATGTTTTGACTGAACTGACCAGGTGTCAAACTAAACACACTGTCACTTGTCAAGTGAATTTTGTGGTGGTCCAAGGCCAGAAGGTGTTCCACACCACTGATATTCTTGAGTACCTTATGGACACATTACTTTCTCACTTTTCTGGATCTAGATGCTGCAACATTGTGATTATACATATACTCGTTGTGCGTGTATCTGGGAGGGACTGTAGCAATGACTTGTTTTTGCATTTGTAATTTACAGATGCTACAGCATAGAGTGTGTCATCTGTTTATCTAGTTCGAATTCCAAATAAGATGAATCTCTGCTGCTTGGCACACCAGAGGCACAGTTCCAGCCACCTGAGTAGGTTTCCCAAGACCTTCTCTTTCCCCATTATCTGTGGAACTCAGGAAGTCCAGATATCCCTTGTTATTATTATCTGTTGGCTGGGCACCCTCTCTGTCTCGTGAGAACTATGAGAATGAAGCTCTATTTTATCTGCTGATGACTTCTCAACACCTGAACTGTGCCTAAAAGTTTATTCTATTTGGACTTTTGCCCATGGTGCTGAGAGATTTGGGGACCAGCATTCCTTATGGTAGGGAGTTAGGTGAAGGAAGCTTATTTTTGTTTTCTAAAAAATTTGTTTTCTCTTGTTTTCTCAACTCTGTCCTCAACTTTATAATCACTTTCTGCTTATCTAACCTGAATCATTTTATCTATTTTAAATTAAATTTATGATTTTTTCTTATCCTTTCATTGTAGACAACAGATATACAGAATAAGAATAGTCCCCTAGCATAGCCCACAATGTGTTAAATATAGGATTTTCTGAACAGTAGATGAGAAGAAATGTGTATAAAATTAAGAACAGAGTCCCTTATGGGAGAGACATTTTAGTTCTTATGATTCATGCAGACATAGGATGCATATTA
Organism: Thryonomys swinderianus; assembly: GCA_004025085.1. Taxonomy (NCBI): domain Eukaryota; kingdom Metazoa; phylum Chordata; class Mammalia; order Rodentia; family Thryonomyidae; genus Thryonomys; species Thryonomys swinderianus. The sequence goes on from PVIC010024967.1 coordinate 10,858, forward strand.
GAAAAACTCCACAGCTGGATGTGGTGACTCATGCCTATAAACTCAGCACTTGGGAGGCAGAGGCAGGAGGATTGCTGAGTTTGAGGCTTGCCTGGGCTACACATAGAGCTCAGGGCCAGCCTGAACTACAAGGTAAGGCCCTGTTTCAAAAAAATAAAATAAAAATAAAAATAGAAAAGAAAAGAAAAACGCCACAAACTTTAATAAATAACATGCCAGTTGTATAAAAAGGGAGTTGAGAAAAAAGATAGTGATTTAAATGATTAGAAATGTAGGCTGATCTTTTCACTGATGGCCTCGATTGGAACTACCGAGTTAGCATCTTCAGTGAGAAACAACGTTTAAAATGTATAATTGTGCAATGATACAATCTCCAAAGAAGCACAGTTGTTTAAAATGTACAGTGCATTTATGAGGCCGGCCAGTTCTCACTGGGAGCATTTGATAACACGTGCATCCATCACCTTCAGGGGATGATTATTTTCCCCTTGTCCTCTCCAATGTGGTCAAGTCACCTGACCAGATGCACTATCTCTCTGATGCTTCTCATGAGCTGCAGGCAGAAACATTATTTCTATACTCTTCACAAGACCAGTTTGTGTCTTGGTTTTGTCTCTCTGATTTTCTTTGAAAAGCCAAATCCTTCTGAAGAGCTAAATTATACTATGACTGACACTCAGACTGAACATCAATTTACAGTCCACAAAACCATCATCGTTAGGTGACATACAATCACTACCTCAAGCTTGGAAATGTCTCCACTTAGATTTTCTCGGTCCCAATAGCTACCGCAGTTCAATGTCATTACCCTTTATGGTTTGGACTGTGAAACTGTCTTTCCCTAAGTCACCTAAGATGATGTGACTCAGGAGAGTATTATGACTATTAATCATAATCTCCAACTTAACCAAGCTGAGATAGTCTCAGACTAAAGCTCACTTCTGAGTGTGTCTGGTTGGGTCATGAGGGTGAGACCTTGGGTCCTGAAATGAGTCTTTGGTCCCTTCCACTTTGGCCCTTCTTCCTTGGCTCGGTGTCCCAGGTGCTAGAAAATAGGGAGCATTGCTCCAGTACATCTTTCCACCATGATGTTCTTCTTTTGACCATGGACAGAAACCTCTGAAACCCTGGGCCAGATAAGTCATTCCTTCCTGTGTTATAGGTATCAGATATTTTGTCTTAGTGATAGAATAGCTGACAAGCACACGTACTTTGATTAGGAAGTCTTGATTCTTTAATTTCTAGTGCTCCTGATTTGTGTTAATTATTGTGGAGTGATACCCTTGGCTAAATACTTCACAGAAGATGTTTTATGAATTACCTCAATTTAATCTTTCTAAGAATCCTACTGGAAGTTGATATTGCCTAAATGTATGTCACTATACAAATTCTCACATAGAAATTGTGTAATGATGTCAGAAATAGGGGCCCTTGTGGAGTGATGGGGCCACGAGGCCCAAGCCCTCATGGGTGGAAGTAGTGCCTTTACAAACAGGCCGAAGAGCTCACTTGTAAAGGTGAAAAGGTATTGTTTATGAATAAGTAGGCCCTTGCTAAACACCCAATCTGCTACTGCCTTGATGTTTGACTTCCCAACCTCCCGAATATAAGAAATAAACAGATTGTTTGCAAGCCATCCAGGCTGTGCAATATTGTCATAGTATCCCAAAGGAACTTTAGAAAAAAAAGTATTTTGTTCTGTATCCATTGCAGAACTCCCAGCACTATCACCAGCATGAGAGCCACCACCCACCACCATAGCCAGTATCATCTTGACACAATACTGTAAGACACAAGTCATAGTCATTGCTGGGTGCTGAGCAACTCGGACATACTGGGAGTTTTGTTCTCCAAGACAGAAATGCCCTTCCCAGATACAGGTGGGTGAAGCTTGGTGTTAATTTGAGAAGTATCGAAAGAGGTGTTAGAACACTGAACTTAGATTTCTGGAATTTAAATCTCCACTCTGCTAAATTCAGACCCTCAAAAAAGAGCCTTGCTCACTCTGATTTGGATTTTATTTAAACAAAGGGATTCTTTATCTAGACATGTACCTTTGAAAGGTTTGTTAATGAGAACAAAACCTACTTAAAAAGTTATTATCTCTGGCCATTCTTCCTCTCTCTTCCTATGACTGTGTGTCCTCTTTGGGTTGAACAACCTCATTCCAGGCAAGTTTTAACTTATGGGCCTCAATGTTCAGCCTGACCAGTATCCACCATGTTCAAGGAATGACTGAAGGTTCAGTGAAAGGTTTATGTCCCACTAGATGCTGATATCCATATCTTCTCCATATCTTTGGTCCTAAGCCTTAGGAAAATTAATAGTTCTCTTCATAGTTGTAATTAAAAAGTATTCATATAAATTCACCTATGCAGATGGGCTGAAAATTTAACAGTTAAAAGAACTGTCATTGTTTTCTTGTGAGTGGCTTGTAGCTCTGTATTTGAAATACCTAAAGAGTCTCTGAAATACTTTTCTAGACCAAACAGTTCACAAAATTATCATCGCTTCCCTCACAGCAGGCCAACAATACTTTGAAAAAGGAACAAAAACAGCTCTTAAAAGCAAAAAGTCATAAATGGCTCAGGGTTTCCAAAACCTTCACATTTTAGACACAATATTCTTTTTCTTGCTCCATGAATATATTTCATGTGAAAGAGATGCAGAAGAATTCAAATACAAAGTTATCTTTCAGCCCGAAGTGGAAGCGAGCTCAGCGGTGCAGCTGTCACAGAGTGTGGCCTCCCTTCTGGGTTTGCCTGACCTCGGCCGCTGCCTCCTCTGCTTCTCTTGGAAACGCTGTGTCCTCACAGGTGGGTCATGCGCCTTTGAAGCTGACGCTGAGAGGAGCAATCTGGAAAGTCTCCTGCTATCTGCCTTTCTCTCTGCACAAGACAAGACCACCCAGAGCTTTGCAGAGAGAAATACTACAGCAGTTATTAGGCCTGTGGCTCAGAATTCACCCCAGGGAGTACGGGGAAGAGGAAATCCTGCCTAGGTAGGATGGAAGGACAAAAGGATTGGCTTAAACAGACAAACCTCAGGCAGATTCAGTACCACTCCAGAGTCCCCTCTCCTTCCCTTCTCCAGGATTCAGCTCCACAACTAGGCATATTTTTAATATGAGGTGCTAATGAGTTATTTTTTGTAAACATTCCTCACCTCACTGTTTAGTCAGCTTTCTGTTACTATAACAAAACACCAAAATATCGTAAATTTAAAAGGAAGAAAGGACTCCTTTGGCTCCTGTTTAGAAACCATGTTGGCTGGACCTGTCGATTTCAGGTCTGTGGCAAGGCTAAGAGGCATGGCAGAGGAAGCTTCCCACCTAGTGGTGGGCAAGAAACAAAGAGAGAGGAAAAGACCAGTGTTCCATGATGTATTCTGAGGCCTCACAGCCCCAGTGACTGGAGAACTCCTGTAGCCCCCATTCTTACAGGTTCTGTCATCTACCCACAGCACCAAGAAGATGACCAAAGTGTTAACTCATGGCCCTTGGAAGACTTCTAGAGTTATAGCACGGTACGTTTCAATTCTCATTTCAGAAGTTTTGATGCCAAAATACAGACTGAATTCCTAACAGTCTTTAATCATGTCATGAAAAACCACTTCCTCCACTTTCCCAAAGAGATTCTCTACAAGAGCCGTATTCATCTTGCTAAACAGAAGCTTTAAGGGTTGTGAATGGGTCAGCACGGACCTTGGTCGACCTGATCTCATTCCGCTTTTCCTTCGTCTCATTCCTCACCTGAACAAGCAAAGAGATTCTAAATGAACTGACGCTGAGATGGTCCTTGGGCAGCGGGACTGAGTCTGTGTCCTCACTGCAACTGCCTCTCCCATTCCCTGGGGTCCATGTTCCGCCGAAAATAAGGGCTCCCTCAATTTTGGGTCGAGGTTGTTCCTATGATTTTTTTCAAAGGCCCCTAAGACAACATTACCACCTGTCGAAGGCTGCGTCCTCCCCAGCTTTGACAGCACTTCATGAGCCATGCGTCCCACCGGGACCCTCACAGGAGTGTTCCTGGACAAGAAGTGAAACGGATAGAAAATTTCTTTGAAATAAGATGGATCTACTCCTTAGAAAGACTTGGGTACAAAAAACAAATCCATACTCTCTCTATTTTAAAAGGTAATGAGGGTTTACATTTATAAAAGGCAGGAAAAGAAATACACTCTGCAGAGAGTTTGGCCCCATTAAAGAGAGGGGAAAGAAGTACATGGTATGAGATGAGGGTGGACCACCATGAAAGAGAGAATGGAGTGGAGAAATCCAGACTGTCTTATTTTAATCCTTCATTTAACAAACACTGAGCCTAGGATAGTGGGTGTGGACAAGATGACACTCTAGTTACCCACTGCCATGCTGGGACTTGTAATTACGGTAGTAAAGGAGTCGATAATAACCAACTATAATATACATTTCAGATTCTAAGTACAATACTATGGTGAATAACCGTGATGAGGATGTTTAAAAAGAATACCTAGGTGAAAACAGGTGAGATGTCATCCTCGGAGGCCTATTAGAGAAACAGACCTTTGTGTTGGTTCTCTAATGAATAAGAATCATGTTATGTTAAAAATAGAGCTATGCTAAAAATGAAGGTAAAGTGCTGGGCGTGGTGGCTCACACCTGTCATCCCAGCACTCAGGAGGCAGAGGCAGGAGGATTGCTGAGTTTGAGGCCTGCCGGGGCTGCATAGTGAGCTCAGGGACAGCCTGAACTACAAAGCGAGACCCTGTCTCAAAACAAAACAAAACAAAAAATGGAGGTAAAGACATTCTATATAGGGGACATGTTAGAAGTCTATTCAATGCAAACATGTTCATTGTAAGAGGGAGAAAAATAGAGAGAGGAGAGAACAAGCCAATGTGTTATGTTGTATAAATAAAATAAGGTATGAAATGTAACGTAAAGATTTTAATAATAGTACAAGGAGAACAAAACAGGAGCCATGTCCTCACCCCCCCCACACACACACAAATGATACCTCCTAACCCTAATGATATGACAAAATGAAGCTCATAATCCTAACCCTGTGGAATCCTAAAACCGACTGCATTCACACTGTATGGTCTAGTTTATTGAATTCTCAGGTAACTCTAATAGGTGTTGATTATTATTTCCATTTTTCCACTGGGAGAGCTAATGAGAATATAAAAATGGAGGAAATTCCTTAATATCACACAGCTAATGGGTGACTGAGACAGGGGATAAAGATGTACCTCCTCAGCCCTGCATGATTCCTATATAGCTCTTTCTATAATACATCTAGTAATTATACTCTAAAAAAATAGAGTAAGTATGAATTGCTAAGAAGATTCACAGATGAATCAAGGTATCATGGGTATGTGCAATTCTAATAAAGCTCTTGAGCAAGTGTGTTACGTCTCACAAAACCCACTGGCCCTTCATACTTGGTAGATGTAGCTTGGAATGTGGGAAAATCCACTGACTCGCATAAAAAAAAAAATACAGCTTCATTAGGGTCTTCCATGATGCCCCTTTGGAATTGTCTAGAACAAAACCAGAGACAACTGGCCAAAAAATAAATAAATAAATTGCTCTCAGGCAACATAGCAAGAAATGAAAAGGAAAAAAGTCCTATGTGATTATGGGATGCACTATAAATGCTGAAAATAAATTCTTTTACCTTCCTGAAGAGTGACCCCTAAAACAAATCTACTCAAAACGTCCAGTTAAAGGTTAATGGTCTGGTTTGGTTTAGAAATATCCATGTTGCTGGCTTTAACCTCAGAACATGTTCTGATGTGCGATACCAGCCATTACATTTGTGTACAAACCCGGACCAAAGACTGTGATGCCCTTAAGGAGTCTCGGGAGCTCCCCGACCTCTCCTGGGCACCCGGACAGAGGCAGCCGTCAGGGGAGGGGCTGGGCTACGTGGCTGTCAGGGAGCCGAGGCAGGAGCCGCCGGCGCTCTCCTCTGTGGCGGTCTCTTCAGGAGCGCGTTGGATTACACCGCCCAGCGGCCACCAGCTCCTCCTTTGGCCTCAGCAAACCTTCCCAAGGCGCCTTTTTCCCAACACAGCAGGCTGCGCTAGCGCCTCTTTGGCTCTTGGGGCTGAATCCCGGGATTCAGAGGGTGTACGGCCCAAATTGATAACTGTGTCCATTGACTTTCCGTTCCCAGTTCCACCTCTTTCATTTTGCGGGCAGCTTTGTCCCACAGAAGGGGATTAGGCGGTGGACTGCGGAGGAGATGGGACTTCAGGAAGATAGAGCACACAAAAAACTGTGACAAATTGCAATGACAGGGCTGCGATGGTCGCTTGTGATGGAGTGAAATTAAATCCCCCACCAAACAATACTGCTTTATTCTGTGTCTATGGGGACCCTTGTTGGGCCTAGATTGAGAGAGAAAGTCAGAAGACGAGGAGAAGAAAGATGCACTCACACAGCCGAAAGGATATTTTTTCACATGCCTCAGATTTACTTTCCTCAACAAAATAGCAATATAACTCTGTCTGGGGAGTTGGCAAAAATGCACCAGCAGCCTTAAGTAGGTCTGTGAGAGAGCAATTAGCCTTTGAGAGTACCTCACTAATGTTTTCTATACCAACTCTGAATATAAAGATCCAAAATCAAAGCCTTTCTCACAACCTAGCTCTCTACAGTATCTGAGGAACTGTGTCAGAACCCTAAAAATGCAAACAACCTGCAAGAGCACTTTATTCCCTTATTTTTCTAGGTATTTCGTGAACGCTGTTCTATGGTATCCTTTTCTCACATGTATGATTTACTCCAGGACACTAAAGAGAATCCTCAATCGTGTTTCTGCCGACCCCCATTGTGCATGAATATGGACTTGGAGTCCCAGAGGCCCAAGCTCAAAGCAGAGAGGAATTGTGGGGCACCCTTTTGTGAGCCCCGCTTTTTTGAAACACAACTAGAGGCAAAACCATAGCTCGCTTCACACAATGAGTGCAGTTGCCCCTGGACTCCTGGAAGGTGGGGTAAAATTCTGCCCACAAGGAGAAACTTGTGGAAACCGCTGGGTGTCAAGACAGGGGTGATGGGAAAGTGACCAGAGTCGCATGGTAGGCTCGTCTCCCACTGGTAGTTTCTACTGTGACAAAATTCTAATAAAATACATGTCATCGTCGTAACCATTTAAAAGTGTGAAATTCAGTGTCTTTTACTTTGCCATAGTGTGAACTCATCACTATTACAATAGATTTCTAGAATATTGTTATTACAAACCTCCCCAAAAGCCTGCGTGCCCTAGGCTGTCTCTTCTTGTTTTACCTCGACATGCAGTCCCTGAAAATCACTGATCTGCATTCTGTCCTCTTCACTTACTGGCACATTTTAGATATACATCATGATCATACTCAATATTGAGAATGTATATCTGTACATGATATATCTTTAAATATCTATCATGATATATCTTCATTTTTCCCATCCTCCTGTTCTCCCTTCAACCCCTCATCCCCCTGTCTGTAGACATTTTTGAATTGGGTCTCAGTAGAGATGTCGCTGGATCTTATACAATGGATTATTCGATGCCTTTTCTTTATTGCCTGGCTTATTTTACTTGACATAACGTCTGCAAAATTCATCCCTATTGATGTGTATATCGGTACATCATTTTTTTCAGTGGCTAAATACTATCCCATTGTCTGGATAGACCATATTTTGTTGATCCATTCATCAGTCAATAGATACTTGGGTTGTTTAGACTTTTGGGGAGAGTGTGAAGGGCTGCTATGAGCATTTGTATATAAGTTTTGTGGAATGTGTTTTCAATTTAGAAGGTTTTATACATGTAGAAAGAGAATTCCTAGTCAAGTGGAAATTCTATGTTTAATTTCTGAGCAGCCCCCAAATCGCTTTCTACATCAGCTATAATATTACACTCCCACCAGGAAGGGAAGAAGTTTTTCATTTCTACACTCTATTGCTAACACTTGTGTTCCAGCTTGTGTCTGGCTGTCAGCACAAAGCCTCATGCAGTCATTGGTGAGGCTTTTTCAGAGGCGGCTGGATCTAGAGTGCGTGACTGATTCATGGTGCAAAGCTGGGGTTAAGGATATGTGATTATAAAATCAGTTCTCCAATGGATTTGCCTCTGCCCTAATCCTGGTGGCCGAGAGTATAAAGGGGCAAGAAAAAGCTGTTAAGCTCTTTTGTTGCTTTGCTAGCTTCTACCTGCCATGAACTGTTTTTCCTCTTAAAGCCCCTCCCCCTGCCTGCCTTGAAGCCAGCTGATTACGGACTGAAAACTACTAACTGTACGATACATAAATCTTCTCCCTTGACTTTGGGTGTTGGGTACTTGGTTTCAGCAACCTGAGAAAAATAACTAAAATAACTTGTTATTTTCCATGTTTTTATAGCTGCGTGTGTATTAAGTGGTAATTTACTGGGTTTATGATTTGCATTTCCTAATGAATAAAGACACTATGTATCATTTCATGTGTTTACTGACCATTCCTATTTCTTCTTTTGAACAATTTTTAAGTCTTTGTTTCTTTGGTTAAAAACATTATTGTCTCTCTTTTTTCTGTAGACTTCAGTCCTTTTCACAGAAATGGTGACCATCAGCTTAGTAGACCACTGCAGATAAACAGAGAAGCAGATTATTCTTACTCTGAACCAGGGCATCTAGTAAACCTGGAGTGAAGCGTCATTCTGTCACACAAGAACCCTACGAGCTCAGACAAGTTTTGAACATCACCACATATCTGTCCCATTGTCCCTTTGATGGAAATATAAAACCAGACCTTGTAATAGGAAGATTAAATGATATAACTTACATAAGGTTACCTGCACAGTGCCTGTTATATAGCAGTTGCTTGCAAGTAGACATTTGCTTGAATATTCAACTTCTGTGTGATTTTCTACATAGACTGGAACCTGATAGAAAGAGGGGACCCAGAGATTCAGTCTTCTATGTGTAGTGACTGACAGTTCCTAGTGGAAGGAACCTGGAATACCAATCTACCTGCCTGTGTCACCAGGTAGCAGCATCAAGAGCTGACTCAAAGCTAAACTTGGAGTGAGATTTGGGGTCACATTTTAATCAAAAGTATATAGGCTTCTGTTATGAATCAGCTCAAGCGGTCAGTTAATAAATACGTACTGAGAGTCCTCTGTAAGCTGGGGGCATGGAGATAAAGAAAATATAGTGCCTTCTCTGAAGGAAAAATCAAGATGAGATGGAAATAGAATGATGAGCTCTGGAATCACTCGCTGCCCTGGAGCCATAGGCCCAGGAACAGGCTGTGTTTTAAATAGCTGTAAACAGAGAACTCTTCAAATAGAGAAGTTTCAGGCTCACAACCTCAGCCTATTTAAGTAAATATGCTAAACAAACAATCACAGAAAACAGTCTGTTGATCATTTTCTTAATGAAGAATTGGTGATTTTACTTTGCATCTGTGGTATAGAAAGCATGGAATTTTAACTCTGTTGATATGAGAAGTATCTTTTCTATTTGATTTTGATTCTTCTCTTAGAGAATATATAATAAATAATACAGAACAAAATGCAAATTCAACTCAGAAACATAGACCAACATTTAATTTATATAGAAGGATAGAGAGGTCTGAAAAGCATAAGAAATTCTGACTAAGAGTTGATTTGCTGTTACATGGCTGGTATTCAACAAAGGTTTAAAGTATTCTTGTTTGGATTTAGTCTATTTTTTTAAGATTTAAAGTTTAAGTGTGGGAAAGCATGGCACATTATCATGGTAGGTGATTTTCTACACAGACTTAAGTGTCACAAAAAGGGTGCTGTATTTTTAGTGTGTTCAGCATTGTCATTAGGGATCTAGAAAATACTTGGGCCCCCATTCCGATCGCCCCTTCTTTAACAAACACAAAGAAAGTTGAAAGTACATTCCAGCTGTTTGTTTACACAGCTGGATAGACAGGTATAGCACCATGTCACTGAATCATAAAGCAGATGATTTCTATCTACCAAGGCTCACCATAACAGTTTTTATGGATATTGTCACTACTATTATAACATTTTTGGTTTATTTCAATGCAACTGTGGTTTGCGCTGAGATCATTTTTAGACACCAGTTCTCCTACTGTTTCCCTCTCCCCTTCTCTTTCTCCTTCCCCAGGCGCATTGCAGCTCAGTTACCATGGCCAGACTTTAAAAACATTTCAGACTTAAAAGGTTAAGATCTAAGGGCTGCTGATTTTATCTGGGCTTTTAACTAACACAGGCAGGTGGATTAGAGATATGTGTACAATCCTCACTCTAGACACTTGGGTAAATATGCACAAGTGCCGGGGCAGCCGAGGAAGCAATCTGATGTTATTGTCTATTAATTCCAAAGTGGAGATTAAAGAAATCAGTAGTGTAAATATCAAAAAGGATTTCCACTTACATATAAGAACATTACTCAAGCAGACTGGTTGTTCCAAATTATATGAAAGCTTTTTGCTTCAAGGAAAGTGTGAATTTGTTTTACTTGAAATTTGCATATTTTTTGCCTCTCTTTGTCTGCCAGCAGGGTGCTAACTCAACCAAGAATTCTGTTCACATGGTAGTAATTTATGCTGCTTAGAGTTTCCATGTCGTTTTACCCCAGGAACAGATATATTTGCCAGAGTTGTAATGTAGAGCTAAATTTTATTTTATTTTCTTAGGTCTTTCTTTATGTAACATTTCCTAGAAATGCCAAAATACAAGCGAGGGAAGCTGCATATCAGGTTCAGAGCATTTCCAACTTTAGACGGTATAAAAATCCCCATGCAGTGCCGCCCACTTTCCCTCTGAGCTTTAGAATCCAAGCTGAAGTTATGCTACCCTTGTGGCACGGCAAATGAATACCATCTGAGGGCTGAAGAAGTAAGCACGAACCCAGCGATTTTCCAGCCTGCTGCAAGGGGGCTGGAATATGGAATAGACGTTTCAAGACTCTGCTTCTGGGATGGAAATGTCAGTTAAAATGCAGGTGCCCTGGTTGAAGCAACAGTCATCAAGAATCACCATTAGCTTTTATTACGCCATACCTGCATTTACAGCACACACGCAGGCGGACACAGGTTTTTAATCAGCCCAGCAAAGGGGCTCACAATGCTACAAGAGAATGTCAGAATTCCCAGAAATCATCGGTAAGAAATGTCTTTCTTCCCCGTGTTTCAGGATAACAGTCACAGGTCTCTTCCGTCCTTGCCAGATATGCCCAGACACTCAGAATGGAGTCGAAGTGGAGTCCGATATTTCCAAAAAATTCAGTGAACTATTATACTGGGCACAACTAAATGATACCCAGACACTCTGCCAGTTCTAACCAGCAAGCTGGTCGACCAATGAAAAATATGTGTTAAACATATTTTAGCAAGAAGTGCAGATCAGCAATTACTCAAAGAAAGAGCTTCAAGGCCTCACATATAATCATTAAAGCACAAGAAATGAGAAGCAGGAAACAAAAGAATGAGTAGCCATTCGGAAGAATCTTCCCCTGTCCAAGCTGTACCAACCTGTAAATCCCAGGTCAAGTTTAGTGTGAATAAATATGGTTCCTTGTTCCCATTTTAATCAAAAGGCCTTCCTGATCTAAGAGAAATCAACCAGTTCCTCACATGTTGGCACAGTTTCATACACATGCACGCGCGTGCACACACACACACATACACACACACAATTAGTATATTCTTTTCTGCCTAGTAGCTGGAATTAATTCCATTGTAGAAAGAAAGTTTTGATAGAAATTGGTGGAGCTGGGCTGGGGATTTAGCTCAGTAGTTCCGGAGCCTGCCTAGCAAGCACAAGGTCCCTGGTTCAATCCCTGGTAACCACATACCTGGCGTGGTGACTCACGTCCACCAGCAATCAGTACCACACAGCACAATGCTAGTGTGTTGGCTCATACCTGTAATCCCAGGCCTCAGGAGGCAGAGGCAGGAGGATTGCTGTGAGTTTGAGGCTTGCCTGGGCTACCTAGTGAGTTCGGGGCCAGCCTGAACTATAAAGCAAGACCCTGTCTCAAAAATTAAAAAAAGAAAAGAAAAGAAAAGAAAAGAAAAGAAAAGAAAAGAAAAGAAAAGAAAAGAAAAAAGAAAAGAAATTGGTGGAGCCAAAAATAATGATTTAAGGCATGAGTACTTCTGCAAAGTGGAGATTTGGGGAAAGAATAAGACAGCTTTAGATGCCTAAATTGTGAGGAAGCAGGAAAAAACTGAAAAAACAGGGAAATAACTGGGTAAAGGTCCTTATAGACTGAGTGTCCCTTGTGGTTGTATCAATTTTCTTATCATTGAGCTGAAATCACCAACACCCACAATTTAAAGAGGAAAGGTATTACTTTGGCTTATGGTTATAGAGGGTTCTGTCCATGGTGTCTGGCTCCAAACCAGGAAAAAAAAATAGCATGGCAAAGGAACACAGTGGAGCAAAGCTGCTTACATCACAGTGGCCGGGAGTCAGGGAAAGAAAGGAGGTGGGCATGGAGCTGGGCCAGTATTCTCTTCCAGGTCATGACCCCCAGGGAACTACAACTTCCTCCCAGACCCTATCTTCCCACCATACTCAGCAGCTGAAGGCACTGGTGGGCAGGTTTACCAATGAGTACAGGATGCTGTTCCAACAACAGTGCAAACATCTACCTTCGGGATGCACCCCATGTCCAAACCGTGACATTTAGCCGAAATTCTTGAGTTCAGGCATGTTCCAGATTTGTAATTTTGTTTTGCATTTGGGAATGTTTTTACTCCAAATGAGATATTGAAATGGGATACGATCCAAGGGCACACATGAAATTCACTTGTGCTTTGTGGACACTTCATACACATGGACTGAAATTAATTTTATATGCTATTTATAACGGACCTTCATTTTTTTACTGAGATCAATCTATATGACTAGGTGTGAAAGTTGCCATCTGTGTTATTGTCTTCATGATTAAGAGCCTTGAGATTTTCAAGCATTTCAGACATCATATTTTCAAATTGTTACAGTCAACTTGTTTTAAAAACTTGATCAACATACTGGTATTTTAATTTTCAATATCCATGTGGAATTTAGCACATACATCCTAATCTCAGTCTACCATACAGCTTATAGGAGGTTGACATATTTCCACCCCTGGTATGCAAAAACATTAAGCTATGATTCTCTTACAGAAATAGGGTTGGCTGTAAGTAAGTAACTAGGCAAAGAGCTGATTTTCGAAAAAGGGAAAAAGTGGATTTGACTCAAAAGATTCCTCTGAAATTGAGGCCATGAGTCATGTTAGGCGACTTTGCCATAGTTGTTGTGAGTCGTATTGAGTCCTGAGGAAAACTGAAAAGAAGTTCTTATCTTTGCCATTTTCTCCTGGAAAGATAAAGAGATCTAGTCTCACTTTCTCCAAATTAACAAGAAAATAATCGGAGACAGTTAAATTGTTAACACAGTTAACAATTGGTTTGATATCTTTTCTTCAAAAGTGCAATATTTTTGTCTTAGGTGCATCACTGCAATTAATGTAGGGATATGTCTTTCATACTACAAATTTTTAAAACTTGTATTTTAAAAATTGTAATTTTTTTTTTTGAGACAGGTTCTCACTTTGTAGTTCAGGCTGTCCCTGAACTCACTATGTAGCCCAGGCAAGCCTCGAACTCACAGCAATCATCCTGCCTCTGCCTCCCAAGTGCTGGGATTAGAGGTGTGAGTCACCACGCCTGGCATTGTGGTATGTGGCTACCAGCGATTGATGTCAGGACTTTCCACTTGCAAGACAGAGGCTGGAACCACTGAGCTAAATCCCAGCCCCAAATATGGTAATTTTAATAATAGTGGAGCATCTGTTGGTAACTTCTCTGATGGTCAGACACGGGAAGAAATATCAAAGACTGAGAAAATCATGATAGAATTCTCAGGCTGCTTTTTGACTGAGCGTTTATAGGTGGTGTAGGAAAAACTAGGACAAAATCAGTCACTGCGGACAAGTTCAAAGTCATGATTTGGCTTTTCTGTGAAGAACAGACATAAGAGAAATGGTATGCAATAAAACAGATATCTTCAATTAGCTTGTCCACACTCTCTGCAGCACTCCAAAGGTGAACCCCCATTCTCAAGGGGAAAGGCTGTTATAAGCCCTAGGCGCTCACTGTACCCTTAAACATTCGTGCAACTTTGGTTTTCAGACTTGCTTTTGTTTTTTTTTTTTTTTTTTTTGCTTTTTGGAGACAGGGTCTTGCTTTGTAGTTCAGGCTGGCCCTGAGCTCACTATGGCGCCCAAGCAAGCCGCCGCGAACTCAGCAATCCTCCCGTCTCTGCCTCCCGAGTGCTGGGATTACAGGCGTGAGCCACCACGCCCAGCATTATATGTGGTAACCGGGGATCGAACTCAGGTCCTTACGCTTGCAAGGCAGGCGCCGGAACCACTGAGCTAACCCTCCGGCCCATGGTTTTCAGACTTGCGCACCTAGCTTTGGTTGGGTTACTGGACTTCTCCCTTATCAGCAAGCAAAGCATTGCTATGGAAAGAAAGGTGTACACAGTCCACGGCATGGGTGTCGCTGAGGCAGCGACCCTTTCTTTCCATGTGATGTGGACAAGTCCTTCAACCTTCCTCGGCCTCAGTTTATCCCATGCATAAGATGGAAATGGTGCACTGTTCTGGAATGTGTGTTGCTTTGGAAGTAGGACGAGACCTGTGAGATAGCGTTTCCATGGAAAGAGTTGTTATTGCGAGAGCCCTGCTTCCCTCTTCAGCTGCATTAGGTCCTGTGCGCGCACCTACAAAAACCATGGGCAGGTGTTTTGTCTATCACCACGGCGCCCTGGAAGGCTCAATTTCATTTTCTTCCACGTGGAATTCTTTCCCGC
>PVIC010024968.1:0-25629 GCA_004025085.1 Thryonomys swinderianus
TTTTCTTTTTTTTTTTTTTTTTTTTTTTTTTTTTTTTTTTTTTTTGAGACAGGGTCTCACTTTGTAGCTGAGGCTGGTCCTGAGCTCACTATGTAGCCCAGGCAAGCCTGGAACTCAGCAATCCTCCTGTCTCTGCCTCCCAAGTGCTGGGATTACAGGTATGAGCCACCACGCCCAGTACTGTGGTATGTGGTATTGATTGCTGGTGGGCATGACTCACCATGCCCAGCATTATATGTGGTTACTGGGGATCGAACTCAGGACCTTGCACTTGCAAGGCAGGCACTGGAACTACTGAGCTAAATCTCCAGCCCTCTTTCTTGCTTTTAACACGCTTATCCCATCCCTGTTGCCACTTCCTGAGCAGTTCTGAATGTCCTCTTTAATGAGTGTCTTTTTCCGGCTGCCTCAATATTTTGAATTGAGTCAAAATGTTTAAGGCAATTTCTGCCAAATAAAAACACTGTGGTGTGTCTTTATCCATCCTACATACCAGATCTCGCACTGTGCAAATTCTGAGTCTTCCCCAAAGTCAAAATGACCACTCAAGGGAAGTGTCTGGAATCAATTCAGCATGTGGAGGCAGGTACTACAGACAACTTGTGACTTAACTATTAGACACTCGAGAAAGAAGACTTCAAAAGTGCTTCAGAAAGTGGCAGCATGATGGGATAAGTCTACTTCAAGAGAAGGGGAATATTTGAGGGGAATTTATGGCAATGTATCTTTTACTGTAAACATTTTTAATTTTAATATTCACTATCATTTTGTCATGGCTACATATGTTTTATATGTTTATTACAACCAAATATTTCATTATGTTACTGAAATATTTTTGTATCCCTACATTTTTGTCTGCTTGAGAAGACTCCTCTTTGAGGATTTGTTCATTTTTGCTTTACAGATTTTGTTATATTATTAGGCACATACCAATTTATAGCTGACATACTCATTTCATGAATTTTATTATTGCTACTTTTATTATTCATTATTATAATGACAGTTGTACTTTGCCTTAAAGTCTATTTTATCAATATTAGTATGTTATAATTTTTAATCTTATAACTTTCAAGCTTTATCATTACATTTTTAGGTGGGCATTCTAATAAACAGCAAGTAGCTGGATTTTTTTGTGTCCATTCTGATAATCAGTCTTTTAACTGAAGAGATTGAACCCCTTTTATGCACAGTGAATACAGATTTATTTGGTTTTATTTATAACTTCATTCACTCATTCAACAAATACAGATTTAGCAGCTGCCTGAGCAGGACTCCCAGTCAGGCCCTGGAGAAGCAGGAAAAAGCAGACAAAGCCCCTGTCCTTGGAGCTCAGCACTGACGGAGAAGGCTAATGATATGCAAATATTCCCCAGGTGGGCTGTGCCAGAGGCGGGTAGCCAAATGGGAGGATTAGGAAGGAGCAGAGGACGGATGGACGGACAGACAACATTGCTGTCCTGCACAGGGAGCCTGCAGAAGTAGGGTGGCATTAGAGCTGGAGCCGCTCCACCCTGAGCTCTCTGGGGGAAGAGCCCAAGGTGGTAGCTGCTGGGCACCCAGGGACCAGCGACAGGGCTGGGTTCGAGTCCCCAGGAAGGGAGAACAAAAGAGCATAGGGGCACCAGCCTCTCACTGGAGCCACCACAGGGTCCAAACCCGGGAATGACAGTGACCGTATCCAACTTGGGCCACAGTCTGGAGGCTCCTTCTGGAAATGGGCAGTGGGGAGATTGAGGCAAGGAACCCAGACCTCGGGGAGGAGAGCAAAGTCCAGGGAGGTGCAGGAAGAGGGGCTGCCCTCCACAGACAGGGCTGGAGGCCAGAGCAGCTGCCGAAACTCAGTGCCTCCCTCCAACAGCAGTGGTCCCGGGCTGGAGAGAAACCCAGCCTGGGAATGCCACCTACAGCCAGGAGCCCTGGGCAAGATCACACGGCACCCCAGATGCAGGGTGCAGCACACCCCAGGAGGTGAGAAAAGCAGGAAGACTGGGGAGTCTCTGCGCCAGGAGGAGAGGAAGCAGGGGCTGGAGATGCCAAAGGAAGAAAATGCTGCCGCAGAAGCACGGCTGGCAGGACCTGAGGAGGTGGGCACGAGGCAGGGGCACCAGGCCAGCCCTGTGGAAACAAGTGCACTTACACACGCACGCTCACATACACACACTCTCACACTTCATTGGTTCCACAGTGCACAGGTACGTCACATTTGTTGATTTTCCTGAACCCTAAAACCTGACTCCTGAGCCAGGCGTGGTGAAGCATGCGGATAATCCCACTTCTGTGGGAGGCTGAGGCAGGAAGTTTGCAAGTTTGATCCCAGCCTGGGTAATAGAGTTATTTAGCAAGATTCTGTCTTAAAATGAAAAATTTAGAAAAGACTAAGTATAAAGCACAGTGGACAGGCCCTGGCTTCAGCCCCCAGCACAACTCCTCCCACCCAGGAGCTCCCCTTCCAAAAGCCCCTGATGCCTAAACCCTTCTTTAAAATGATGAGGGGCCGGGGATTTAGCTCAAGTGGTACCGCACCTACCTTGGGAGCACAAGGGCCCAAGTTCGATCCCCAGTACCACCACCAAAAATAAAATAAAATAAAATAAAATAAAATAAAATAAAATGATGAGAATTCAGTCCTGGCTGTGGTGGCAGGTCTCTCTCCTTCCCACAGATTAAAGCACCAATGAGAGTAAAGAGATTTAAAAGGAAAAGAAAATGGGCAAGCAGAAAGGCGATTTATTTTCTTAATGACTCAGATGGTTATGTATATTTTTATTGTATATCATTGTAATAGCTGGCATTGGGCCAGCTATTGTGGCAAGCTTTTTCCTGGCCTTACCCCAGGTTCTGGCAAACTTCTGTAAAGGACCAGACAATAGATATTTTCAGCTTTGCTGGCTGCTTGGTCCTTGTCACAACCACCCTACACGGAAAGCAGCTGAGGGCATAAATGCATGTGGCTACACTTTGTTTATGGGCAGGAAAACTCAAATTTCATACAGTTTTCACATATTGTAAACTATTATTTTTTCCACCAGGCTCTGCAGAAGTAGGTGGCAGTGAATTTGGCCCACTGGCCCCCTTGTACCATGGAGCGGCCCACCACCACCCCTTGAGCACTGTGCTACCACAGTCCCCAATGAGAAAGAAGCTGAGGCCTCCTAAGGTCACATGTTCAAGAATGACACAGCAGTGACCAAACAGACGTGTCTTCCTGTGGGTCCTGCACTTTAACCCACAATATATCTTGGGCTACTGTGTATCAGGGTGACGGACAAGTTCTCTGTGTAAATTAGAAAATTTAGTACAACAAAAAATACATTGCCAGGATCGCTCTCAAAATACTGCCCCTCTCTTCAAACAGATTTGTTCTGTCATTCTTTTTTTTTTTTTTTTTTTTTTTGAGACAGGGTCTCTCTTTGTAGTTCAGGCTGGCCCTGAGCTCACTATGGAGCCCAGGCAAGCCTCGAACTCAGCAATCCTCCTGTCTCTGCCTCCCGAGTGCTGGGATGACAGGCGTGAGCCACCACGCCCGGCACTAATTCTGTCATTCTTGACACTGTCCAAAGCGGTTCCAGAAGTCCTCTTTCATGAGTGTCTTTACAAGTTTTGCTCAAAACACAGTGAATGCTGCGGTCTGGTGCCATCCAACAGAAAGGCAGGTTCAGAGAACCATTACAGTGCCTCCTCACTCACGGTATTCACCAAATTTGTGCCATGTGACTTCCGGCTCCCCCCAAAGTCAAAATGACCATGAAAGTGAAGCATTTCAAATCAGTTCAGAATACTGAGGCAGCCACAACCATGCAATAGAAGACACTTACAAAAGAGGGACTTGCAGAAGTGCTTCAGAGAGCAGCAAGAAGGGTGGGATGTGTGTGTGTTTGAGGTGGGGGGGGGGGTCTGAAGGAGACATGTCTTTCATTGTAATGGATCTTTTTATTTAAACACACATGGTATTTTTCAATCACACCTTACCTGTCATTCAGTTTGCCACCTTGCCCAGAGTGCTAACCCTGTGACTTCAGGGGTGGTGCCAATCTGCTGAAGCCTCCCAGCTCTCCATGCTGCCCTTGTTAAAGACAACAGCAGGGCTGGAGATTTATCTCAGGGATTCTGGCACCTGCCTAGCAAGTGCAAAGTCCTGAGTTCAATCCCCTGTAACCACATATAACAGTACCGGGCATGGTGACTCACGCCCACCAGCAATCAGTACCACATGCCACAATGCCGGGTGTGGTGGCTCACGCCTATAATCCCAGCACTCGGGAGGCAGAAGCAGGAGGACTGCTGAGTTCAAGGCTTGACTGAGCTACATAGTGAGCTCAGGAGCAGCCTGAACTACAAAGCAAAACCCTGTCTCAAAAAAAAGACAAGAACAGTTACTGCAGGTAGTGGCGTACACGGCCCATGATGCTCAATGCTTTATTTTCATCGACCCGAGGTTGTCAGACATCTCCACTATAATTATTTACTTATCTATGCCAGTCCTACAATGTTCCTGAAAGGGTTTCAAGTGACTACAAGCATGAGAACTTCATAAATAAATGAAGAAATTATAAATGAGTAATGCTAAATCTTTAAAGATAAACCAAAGTTCTGGGGCACACTCTTATGGGATATTAATTTTATTTCTTTTCTCCTAACACTTAAACAAGAAAACAGATTAGCCTGCAAGAAGGAGCTGAAGGGGGACTTGTCAGTTCCCACTGAGGTGCTGGCCATTCCTGCCTAGGCACTGATCTATGCTCTTCTTCATGACAAATTATTTGAGCAATGCAAAACATGACCAGGCACAATCCTTTTGTTCAAGAATCTTACAAGCTGTGATAAATACTCGTTCTAGGTCAATCTGTCACTTTGGAAATGTCCTTGCAGCCTTGTTTGTTCCATCTTTAGTCATCAGGACATGTCCAGTGACAACCTGCCCCCAGACCTTTGCAGCCGCTTTTTTTCCCTACTCAGAATAATCTTTGCTCAGCTCAGTTGGCCTCTTCTGGGCCTCTGGGTCTTGCCTGGAGAAGTACTCCCTGAGCCCAGACATCAGGGGCATCCTTTTTGCTAGACTATTTCATAGACTTTGACTCCTTCAGAACCCTGATCACAGTCTGCAGCAGGATGATGTAGTTATGGTTTACAATATCTGTATCTGTCCTCTCCTCCACACTGGAACCAAAGGAGCCATATCTGATTGTTTGGTATTAAGAGATTGAACCCAGTGCCTTTGCATTAAAATACATCCCCCACCCCTTTCTTATTTTATTTATTTCTTATTTTGAGACAGGGTGTTGCTAAAATGCTAAGTTGTCCAGCCTGGGCTCAAATTTAAGATCTTCCTGCCTCAGCCTCCCAGCGCCCTGGGATCACAGGCCCATATCTGGTTTTTTTGCTTACCACTGTTTCCCCCACTTTACACAGATCCTAGCACATAGTAGGTGTGCAGTAGAAACACACAGGATGAGCATGTCACAATGTGGTAGGAGGGAGTATAAGAATGGCTTCTGTGCTTTCCACTCCACTCAGCCTGAAGCGAAGCACATCAACCTTTGTTAGTTTTATATTTGGGCACTTGCGTAATTTTTCATTTTGATTTCTAAGAACAAAAGCAAATGACATCTAAATAAACAAACAGGAAGAAAGCTGGCCTTGCTAAAACAGTTTACTCTGCAGGACTGTGAAAAATGAGGTTGGCTGGATAAAGCAAGATCTGAATCGAAACTCATACTAACACCACAGCCATGAAATGTCTGCTGTTGGCACAAAGATAGGCGAGTGGCCTGCTAGAGTGATCTGTATACAGACGGTCACTTCATTAACAGTGCCACGATGATCCAATAGGAAAGAGAATGCTTCATAAGTGCTCTTGAAGCCATTAAATATCCCAGCAGAAAAATCCTGGCTCCTGACACCTGCCTTACCTCATGCCAGAGAAATCAGTGTGTCTGCAGCAGGTCGTGGATCTGAATGCAAAAGCCAAAACTAAAAACACTTCCAGAATCAAACCTAGCACACCATTTCTAGCACAGTGAAATATGCAGAAGTATATATTAATGAACTTTTCATCACTAGGACCACATACCCAGCAAATACAACCTAAAGGAGGAAGAGGTTATTTGGGCTTTTGGTTTCTGAGGGCTCAGTCCATGGTCAGCTCACTCCAACCCAGAAACATCACAGTGGAAGGGCATGAGTAAAGCAAGCTGCTTACTTCACAGTGGCATGGAAACAGCAGGGAGTGTTGCCCCCAGGAAGAGCTCTGCCTAAAAATGCCACACACTCTTGTGACCCACCTCCTCCAACGGGCCACCTCCCAAGGCAAAGTTCAGCTGTGACATCAGTGGATTCATGCCCTAATGGGTGATCCAGCTGCCTGTGCCCAGCCTAACTGACAAGGAAACATAGCCATCAGAAAGGGCTGAACATGGACACAGAAGGGACTCACCACAAAGGAACATACTGTACACAAACCTTTCTCTTCCAACCAAAAGCTCCATTTGAGCCCAGGAAGGTAGTACATACCTGGAACCCCAGCACCCTGTGAAGCTGAGCCAGCAAGTTCAAGTTATACACTGGGTGTATAGCTTAAGGGCCCTGGTTCCAATCCCTAGTATGAGGGTGAAGGGGAACTCTGCTCATCAGAGGTCAGAGACGGCAATCCACAGACATAGATGAGATGCTTGTAATGTTTATCTCTGAAAAAGGATCACATGTGTATAAAGAATAAAAAGAAAATCTTACTGGGCATGGTGGCTCATGCCTGTAACACCAGCACTCAGAAGGCAGAGGCAGAAAGATTGCTGAGTTCAAGGCTTTCCTGGGCTACATAGTCAGCTCAGGGCCAGCCTGAACTACAAAGCAAGACCCTGTCTCAATAAAAGAATTAAAAGAAAGTCCAGATAAAATGTGAGCAACAGATTTGAACAAACACTTCACAACAGAAGATATCCAAATACTCAATCAGCATATAAAGTACATCTAGTGAGATAAAGCAGCCTAGAACCACAACAAGATGCTAACTGTCCATCCATCAGAATGACTAAAACCTAAGAGGCGGGGCTGGCAATGTCTGCTCGGATGTCAACAAGCAAGAGAAACAGATGAAGCCTCCTTTCCTGGCTGGCAAACGTGAAATCTAGTGCAATCACATTGGTACACTGTTTATCAGTACCACTAAAGCTAAATATATGCTATATTAATCCTGTTTTTATTTTCTCTAGCTTATTTATTTTGACATCTTAAAATCTTGCTGATCCCAGAGAGACTGTCTTCCTGAGGCTAGCTAATTCCTAAATCAGGAACAATCGCTCAGCGATATCCCATCACATGAGGCCAACCACTTCCTCCATCTCAAACACACACTCACCAACATTCCCAGCCTCAGATCTCCTAGGGCCAGGAACCAGGCAAACAGAGGGCACCAGGCTCACCCAAGCCACCCAGCCTGAGTGGTTTCTGTGTCCTGCCTCGCCTGCCATGGGAACTCATCTGCTCAGGCCTTGGGCCTCCGGACTCCTGCTCAGCCTCCTGGCCATGCTTGCAGCCTCTTGAGCAGCCCTGCACAGAAGAGCATGACTGGTGTTAGTCACGTTCCCATTGCTGGGACAAAAAACTTGACACTCAGAGTTTATAGGAGGGGCTTACTTGGCTCACAGTTCCCATGGGCTCAGTCCATGGTTGACCAGCTCCAAAGAAGAAGCAGCATGGTAGAAAATGGCTGCTCATCCCAGGACAGCCAGGAGGCAGAGAGAGAGAGGAAGAGCCAGGAATGAAAATACACCCTTGCACTTCCTAACAGTGAACTCAGTGATGCACTTATCTTTGCATGAGTCTACCCATGAGTACAGTGATCTCACCACTTTCTAAACACATGAGGCTTTCAGGGGATATTTTAGATCTACTCATGACAGGAACAGAGGTAACAACCTCTTCCAGGGTCCCAGACCTGTCTCTGTCATCATGTAGTCACCCCAATAAATTGAAACCTGTGTACAAGACCCAGTCAGCCCACCCTTACGGAGCTGAGTGGATTTGTTCATTCCAAACACTGCAGCTGTATTCAAAATCACCCAAGCATTCATCAAACATTAAATGGATCAATAGATTACGATATGTCACACCATGGAATTCCATAGAGCAATCAAAACAGGCATTTGGTTAACCAAAATCAAATGGTACCTACTTTGCCAGACACAGAACTATGTAGGGCACAGTTTCATTTATGTGATTTCAGATTTCTGAACCATCTGTGAGATGATACCTAGAGTCAGTGCAGGTTTACAGCATTCCCAAGGGCAGAGAGGCCCAATGACCCTTGAAGGTCCCACCTGTTGCTACCCCTTGGTACTGGGACATGGTGATCATATTTCAGCTCCTGTCTCAGAGGGGACAAGCCAGGGAGGAGAGGGCAAAGGGAGGCCCACTTCCAGGAACATGGCATGTTCTGGATCCTTTAACGGTAGGTTGTTTTACATACACACTCACACTGTACCCTTGTTTACCATTGCACTGTGTGCTATGTGTATCCCTCAAATGAAAAGTTTTTTAAAGGAAAGGATGATTCCAGACTAATCTTACAAATAGAAGGTTGTTGGACTATTGGATGCAGAAGACCACAGAGAGGAAGGAAAGCTATACGCTTTGGCTATGGCTTGTCTCCTCTGAAACAGGAGCTGAAATATGATCACCATGTGGTGGTACCAAGGGATAGGACCAGGTGGGACCTTCAGAGGGTCATCGGAATGATCTCTGCCTTCAGAAATGCAGTAGGCCATTCACACGGTTCATGGTCTGGCGGGGTAAAGAGTTGTTTAGAGAATAACTCTGCTGTACCGGGCAAGTGGGCCAGCCTGCCCCCACACCATCTCCCTGGGGACTCTGCCAGGTGAAGGCCACTGCAGATGTGGCCAATAGACCTTGGACCAGAACCAGAAAGCAAAGTAAACATTTTTTCTTTACCGTTTCCCTAGTCTGTGCTGCTGGGTTATAGACTGAGGTATGTCTCAAAGCCCCATCTCTGAAAACAGTGGTGCCCTCTAGATGGGTAGCATTAGAAAAAGGGCTGGGAAACGGGTGGACATTATCTGGGACATTTTAATTTTGAGACAATGGAGACCCTGAGTAGAAATGTCCAGCAACTGGTAGAAATCGGTGCTGGGGCTGAGATCAGAGCAAGAGACATAGACTTTGAAGGTCCCAGGATGCCATACAGGAGTTGTCCAGAGCACATGGATTTGAGCATAGTCTTCAACTAATTCCACAACTGGAAAGAAAAACATTATCCACAGGGTGAGGGCAAGATGTCCACAGAAGGCACCAGGGTTCTGAGTCCAGCATCAGAAAATAGGCACCTTAGCAAGGAAGGGAGTTCGAGTTCTCTTCTTTCTCTTGCAAAACTTTCATGGACTCTTGGCTCACTTTGCCCCGTTGATCAAAGTCTTGACATCTGGGAAGTGCTGGAGAAAATCTCCCAGCCCCTGAGCATCATGAGTCCTGCTATCCCCATGTCATCCCTGCCGTTGGGCCTGGCTCCTCTTTGTGCCAGTTGAACTAATACACCAAGGTTCAAAATGGCTTAGGAAGCACAGTACCCATTGGCACTTGCCTGAAGATGGGCTGTACAGTCATTGTCCCCTTGATGACAAAAGCCAAATCCTGAATCCCCACCCATCAGGACCTCCATGGTTAATTTTCCTTCATGCCCAGGCAGTTTAATCTAACTAGATTTATTTCATGATGTCCACTTGTATTCTTGTCTTTTTCCTTTTCCCATACTGGGGCTTGAACCTAAGGCCTTTCCACTGGGTTACAGCCTTTTTTATTTTGGGAACAGGACTGATTAAATTGCTAAATGTCCAGACTGGACTCAAATGTGTGATCTTCCTGCATCACCCTCCCAAAGTTCTGGCATTACAGGTGTGTGCTACCACATCCAATACCGTCTCTGCTTTTCAAAGTGCCCCAGAAACTGAGCTTCTGAAAGGTCTTCATTTCACAAGAAGCTCATCCTCCAGAGGTTATTAAAAAAAATGGCAGGAGTCCAGAGACCCTCTTTGAGCACTTGTGACACCCACACTGTAGCCAGTTGTGTCTTTTTCATTCCCTCCACTGGTTCTTTGCTGGAGCCATGCCTCTCACTGCAGTCCACCCCCTCCCACCCTGTAGAAGGGCCCTGGAAAGATGCACTAGACTCCCGCAGCACCGGTGCCAAACAGATGAGGTGTACAGCTGATCTCACTCCGTGTCTGCATCAAATCCAAGAGAAAAAAAAGCCACTCAACACCGGTCACCATCCCTCGTGTCATCCTGGCAGCCATATCCCTTATCTTTTTTCAACCCTTTAGTTGGGTCCTTTTTTTATCAGAATCCTAAAGGAGTTGCCCACATGTTGAAAATCCACCTTTCTCGGGAAGCCCACACCCAGTGGCATGTGCTACCTCAGACAGTGAGTCATGACTTTTTGGAGGGCAGGAACAATTCATTTACTTTGAAGAAATGAGAGGATAGAGTGGAGGCAACAACATATAATCGCTTAATTTGGAGCAGATCCAGGCTTGAAGATAAGCACTTGTGATTTAAAGGGGAAAGCAATTAAATGCAATCCACGGAATGTTCTTTTAAGTCAATGAAGTCATTCATATAGTCCATAAAAAGATGACTAACTTTTGAAAGTATAATTTAATCCCAAGTGAGAAGAGGAAAAAATGCCAAGATTGGCATTCATGGGAAGAAAATGAAACAAAGTGACTAACCATTTAGGAATTTCCATGATTTCACCAGTTTTTTAAAATTCCGTCTTCTTTTTCCATTATTCTGTGTCTCCAACACAGTGACAGATTCGTCATTCAACTTGCACACTCTGCATCTTAACCTCTTTTAGTATTTGGCAAGTCCCCATCTTTGTGGGGGTGGAGTAAAGGCTGCTCCCACCACTGACCAGGACTGTCTGGCCTCTCTTACAACTCAAGTCAGACGCACGACCGCCCTCCCCACTCAGCGTACAGCTGCGAGCGATCAAAGCAATGGACAGGAGCTTCTATCGTTCTAGCGGCCAAGTGGCCAAACTGAATCAGACCAGATATTGAAGGGAATTTCTCCAACATCAGAATACTACAGTGCTTCCCCCTTACCCTCAAAACTCCCAGCAGATGCCTGAAATAATGCATAGTATTTATTTAAGTAAATAAATACACATATATGATTTTATCTTATCCATAAATCACCAATACAATGTACATAGACATGCCACAGTTTTGCTTAGAAGTCAGGAAAGAGCCTCATGTAGGATCAATCCTAAGAAAGTGCTTTTTTTTTCCCCCCCAAATCACCCTGAGTGCCTGGTACACTCGCAACCCCATCTTGGCTGGCATCTCAAGCCGAGTACCTCAGGCCTCAACACCCCCACCTCCACAGGACTGTTGTTCTCCTGCACAAAACTACACACTGTATCTAACTCAATTCCAGCCACAGTGCGTCACGCTACAGTTAGAGGCCCAGGTGCCTTATCTGTAACCCCTGGGGACAAGTGCACTTTGGAATTCAGAATGTTGCAGCTTTCAGAAAGATAATAGGCTCCGTTAGTTCCACGTTGCGTTTGCAGTCCTGAAGCATCTGGAGGCAGTCTCCCGTGATCCACCTCCCATACATTTCTGCAGCAAAACACATGAATATTTAGAATGACTGGGTTGGGCTCTGACTATGAAGAGTCACCAGTATAGCTCAGAGTCCCCAAAAACTTTCAGTGTGCAGAACTTTGGGATTTCTGAGTTGCATGGAAGGATAAGATGACACATCGCTGGTCCCACAGGATGGCAGTGGCTTCCCATCCATCCACACAGTCTGAGCTCTCGGGACAATGCCAGCGAAAGGAAGCATGAAGTGGAAATGGAAGAAACAAGGCATCGCCGTGGGCGCCCCACCGCTTCTCCAGGTGTGCCCTCTTCACAGCACCTGGTAAAATGAGAGTCTAGAGCTATGCTGACTTTTTCTGCAAATAACTAGGGGGTAAACAACTCTCAGCCTTGCAGCCCTGGTGACTCAGTTCCAACTTCTTCTGACATACAGTGTCAAACAAAGAAAAGAAACCAAAGACAGGTGTGGTCAGCCTGCAATAAAACAAGGTTTCCAATAAGGAGGCTGGAGTAGACTTGCAAGATGCGTCTTCCAACCCCTGAGCCAGTTCACGCAAATGTCTTATTTGCTGAGCAGAATGCAGTCACCAAACGCCTAAGTCCCCCCCAAAATGCATTGTATTAGGCGCTGTCCTTGGTCCTGGAAACCAAATGAGGCAGAATCCCATGTTTCCACTTTCATAAAGCTTATATTCTAGTGGACTCTTGGAATTTGAGTAAGTCTTCAGACCATCTCAGCTCTCTGCTTCGCTTTGCTTTTTTAATAGTGAATGTACATGTACACTGCATAACAAAAAAGCCTTAGAAGCTTATCGCAAAATGATGTAGAGACTGAAAATGTCACCCAGCACCACAGCCCAGAGGTAGCTGAGGATCTTTTTATAGCAGCTTAGTACATCAATGTAACTGTTTCTTCCAAATGTGTTTATTTTTAAAAGAAGTTCACTACCTTAAAAATGTCTTCAGTTTTGTGAAGTCTAATACACCAATTAGTTTCTTCATGGTTTTGCCTGGTAACCAGCAAATGTTTGTTAGACAGTCTGATAATTCTTTAAATTTCGAGAGGCACAATCTGTCTTTTGCAACTACACAGTACAGCCACTCCTGTATGGAAATGGGAATGAATGGGTGTAGCCATCTTCCAATAAAGCTTTATTTATAAAAACAGGCACCTGCCCAATGTATCCATGGGCCATAGCTTGCTGATTGTTTAGTCTACATCCTTTTGACTGTTGTCAGAAAGTCTTGATGTTAATATATTTTTTAAACTTCACAAATTATCTCTTCAATAACTTCTGTTTTGTTATTATTGTCAATAAATTTTATTGTATATTTTTATGGCTTACAACATGATATTATGGGATAAAGATAATAAAGTCATTGAAGCAAACTATCATCTCATATAGTTGCTTTTCGTGAAACAAAAGCAGCTAATATCCACATATTTAACAAAAATCATTTGCACAGTTCAGTTTTATTAACTATCATGCTCAGGCTGTTAGATCTCTCCCAACTTCTTCGGACATATCTGCTACTTTATACTCCTTTTTTTGACCTATATCTCCCTATTTTCTCCTCTCAAATCCTTGACCTCTGCTAACCACTGTTTTATTCTCTGCCTCTGTCAATTCAATGTTTTTTTTAAGATTCCATGTACCAGAAAGATCATGTTTTCACTTAGAATAATGTCCTCCAGTTTCATTCATGATGTGGTGGCAAACAGACTTGCCTTTATATGGCTGAACAATATTCCTTTATATGTATCACATTTTCTTGATCCATTAATTCATTGACCTACACTTATGAAAACAGGATGGAGGTTGCTAAGGAAATTTAAAATATAACCCAGCTATCACTGTATGAGTGCTTACTAGAGAAACAGGTTTAACACAAGATATACAAATACATGAGAGTTTACAAGACTGGATTACAATGGCCACCCACAGAATCGGATAGGGAGAGTGCAAAAGCGCTGTCTGTGCCCTGGATCTCTGGTCCAGTCCAGGGCCTGGAGCTCACTGTAGTGGCCCATGTGAGTCTGCATCAGGACGCTGGAGGCTCTGTGACGGAAGCTGGGAGACAATGTCCAAGAAGAAGGTGAAGACTGGAGCTCTGAAGAAACCAAAGTGAGCCTTCCTTCTTCCTTTCCTTTTTATCCCATTCAGGCTACAAGCCTATTGGCGGCTGTCACTCACCCGGGGTGGGTCTTCTGTCTTCAGTTAATCCCTTCAGCCACGCCCAGAACTATGCTGATCCAATTCAGTTGGACATTGACACAATCAGTTAACTATCACAATATCCAAAGGAGATATTTTTATTTTGTTACACATACAATTTCTAACTGAAAGTTCTTCACTTCTGTACTTTACTTTTCCCAGCTTTATGAAATAATTGATATAATTTTACAAGTTGCAATAAAACTTGTATAAATGTATGATCAGCAACATGTCTTTTTCTTTTTTCTTTTTTTCCTTTTTTTTCCAGAACAGGGAATTGAACTCAGGACCTTGCACTTTCCAGGCTGGCACAGCACTACTGAGCTGCTTCCTGGCTGCAACATGGTGTCTTGACATAGGTACGCACTGTAAAATGATAACTGAAGCTTAACATACCCATCACCACATGTATGCAACCACTTCTTGTGCAGCGAAATTTTAGCAATATTTCTGAACAATTTTCAAGTATACAGAATTTATTGTTATTACTGTCACCACATTGTATATTAGATCTCTATTCTTTTTATTTCTTATAATGAGTATTGAGTCTAGGACCTTAATACAGCTATATCCCTAGTTCTTCTTCTTCTTCTTCTTCTTCTTCTTCTTCTTCTTCTTCTTCTTCTTCTTCTTCTTCTTCTTCTTCTTCCTCTTCCTCTTCCTCTTCTTCTTCTTTTTTTGAGACAAGGTCCCACTGAACGTGCCTTCATAGGCTGTCAGAGACCACTTTAAGCCTCTTTCATCTCGCTATGTTATATCCTTCTAAAGATGCATAATCATGGGTTAATAAGGCCTAATAACCACAGCTACACCCATAAACCCATCATATTTTCCAGCCCTGCCCCTAGCACACGATTTCTGAAATCTTATCTCTAGCAGATCACCATGGCTCTTTTTTACTGAACTTTTTCCCTCACAGCTTCCTTTAGACAGCTTCTTCTTACGCTCATGACCCTATAAATGACCTCATAGCCAACATAAGAGTTACTGGTCTGGTCTAAGTGCCAAGGCAGTCACTCTGAGGTTTAGTCTGAAATAAACCTGTCCTGTTCAGCTTGTACCCTTATTGTTAATTCCTTTTCCCAACACCCACTAAGTAGGTGAGTTTTCCAGGCTGGACTCAAACTTGAAATTCTCCTGACTCAGCCTCCCAGAGTACTCCCATCACAGGCCTGCACCACCATGCCCACAATTTACTATTTTTGCTTACCTGCACCCCTACACTTCTGGCCAACCTTTCCCAATCCACCCCCACCCCAGCTGACACCCACTATTCTGCTCTCCTTCCAAGTATGGCTTTGTTGTATGCCATGCATACAACACAGACCTGAGTGTGTGTCTTTCTGTGCCTAGTTTAGTTCTCCCTGGGTCCTGTCCTCTACCTTCATCCAGGATCTCCAACCAACCAAAAGCTTTCTTTCTTCTTTTCTTTTTTTTTTAAGCCTAAATACTATTCTATGTATCTACAGGAAATGGAATCAGAGTTGGAGAGACATCTGCACTCCTGTGTTCATTGCGGTTCTACTCGCTGTGCACAGTGTGTGAAGTCAAGGGCAGTCCCCTTGGTGAATGAACACATAAAGAAAAGGTGGCAGGGCCAGAGGGTTAGCTCTGTGGTTCCGGCGCCTGCCGCGCAAGTGCAGGGACCTGAGTTCGATCCCCGGTAACCATATATAATGCTGGGCGTGGAGACACGTCCACCAACAATCAACACCGCATACCACAATGCCGGACGTGGTGGCTCACGCCTGTAATCCCAGCACTCAGGAGGCAGAGACAGGAGGATTGCTGAGTTCGCGGCAGCTTGCCTGGGCACCATAGTGAGCTCAGGGCCAGCCTGAACTACAATGCGAGACCCTGTCTCAAAAAGCTAAAAAAAAAAAAAAAAAAAAAAAAGGTGGCAGATACATCTATAGATACCTTAAAATTTAACAGAATAAATATAGATGATATCCAATTTTATATCAACTTTTAAACCATGGCTCATCAATTTGCCTAACATAATTTGTCAAATTATCTATTCTTTGGCCTCTGGTTTGAAAATCAATGTCATGGGCCAGAGATTTAACTCAGTGGTTCCAGCGCCTGCCTCACAAGCACAAGGTCCTGAGTTCGATCCTGGTAACCACATAGAATGCTGGGCGTGGTGACTCACGCCCACCAGCCATCAAAACCACATACCACTGTGCCGGGCATGGTGGCTCACACCTGTAACCCCAGCACTCCGGAGGCAGAGGCAGGAGGACTGCTGAGTTTGAGGCTTGCCTGGGCTACATAGTGAGCTCAGGGCCAGCCTGAACTACAAAGCGAGACCCTGTCTCAAAAAAAGAAAAAATCAATGTCGTATCACCCTTCACCAAATTTCCCTTGTGTATTGGAGTGTATTCTTATATCTCCTTTGTCCCTTGATTTTTTAAATTATTATGCCAGTACTTTCTTTTTCCCCTTGTTTGTTTGTTTGTTTGTTTGTTTGTTTGTTTTGTGGTACAGGGATTGAACTCAGGCCCTTGTGCTTTCAAGATAAGTGCAGTACCACCTGAGCTAAGTCTCCAGCATATTATTATTTTTTTCCTTTGAGATATGCTGCCTTCAAACCTCCAAGTCTCCTGCCTCAGCCTCCTCAGCAGCTGGGTTTCCCTGTTTGTGCTACTGCTCCCAGCCAGAGCCTTCACTTTAGTAAGAGTGGCTCTGTCCTATGTTTGTGTGTCTACAAATGTTAATTCTTCATTCCAAACTCTGCAAAATTGAGGTCCTCCCAACCTGAGCTGCTTCTCTGCCACCTCTCACTGCAATCCGGAATTTGTAAGACGGCAGATCAGGGAAACAAGAGACAGTGTCCAGCTGTCTCTGTCAGATTGGCTCAGGAAAACAGAAACCAATTTAGATGAAGAGATTTAACACAAAGTAAGAGGCTGAGATAATAGCATGGAAAGGGAAGAGGGCGGAAGGACAAGGGAAGCTCAGGACACACGGAAGCTGCTGCCAGCAGTCTCAGCTGTTCTCACGTTTCCTCCATAGGATGGCAAGACTGCGTGTTCCAGACAGACTGACTGGCACCCTGGGCACCTGACTAGGCAGACACTTCCTGAGCAGCCTCCGTAGATAGTCAACTTCTGCTGCGCTGAAATTCAGGGGTGTCCGCAATAGGACTGCTGGATTTTCACTGTGCCCCCAGTGTCATGTGCCCCAGGCCACAGGTTAATGGCGATGGGAGGCTGAGCCTCTGAGAGGTAACCAGAGTCCGATGAGGTCACGAGCAGGACCCCAGGTGTTGTTAGTGGTTCGTGAGACGAGGAGAAGGATCTGAGGGAGGCGGGTGCTCTTTCTCACAGTATGGAGCCTGCCGCCACCTCCAGGCTCTGCCAAGAACCCTGCAGCAGAGAGGCCCCCTCACCAGATGCCCCCTAGATGCCAAGCCTGTGCTTTCAGGTTTCCAGAACCATGACTTAATAAACCTTTTCGTTTATGAGTTGCCTAGTCTGCAATCTTCCCTTATAGCACAGAAAACAGACCAAGACAACAGCCTGTCCTAATTAACATGCTATGTTCACTTTCCAGTAAATATCTCTTTCCCTTTCTCCTCCTTCCTTTCTTCTTCTTCCTCTCTCTCCCTCTCTCTCTCTCTCTCTCTCCCTCTCTCTCTCTCTCTCTCTCTCTCTCTCTCTCTCTCTCTCTCTCTCTCTCTCCACTCCCTCCCATTAATACATATACTCTTCTATATCCTAAACCGGAAACAAGTTGCAAATGGTTACCTGTATCTGTGGAGTTAGGAAAGCACGGGTTTGTGGAACAGGAATGAAATCTCGATTTCCCTATATTTTGTTACAATTTTAATCTTGAGTCTGTGTCATTCATTTAAATACATATAAAATTAAGATGAAATCAAGCCTGTGATCCCAGCACTCTGGTAAGCCAAGGCAAGAGGACTACAAGCTCAAGCCCTTTATTGGGCAACTTTGTGAGACCCTGACTCATATAAAATCCTTTTTAAAAAATAGAAGAGATAAGAACAAAGGCATTAATTCCTAGTACTGATATAGGGGTGCAAGGTGTAGCTACCGTTCTGAAACACAAGTTCATGTTCTCTAAAATCAAAGAGTGAATTTTAGGAATGGCAGAAGTTAGAGTAAGAAAATTTTATTGAGAAAGAAAGCTTCTTACCAGAAAGGTGGGTAACCTAGGATTGCCTTTTCCAGGGGGAATTTATGGACCAAAATCATGAGATGAGGCAGGCTCAAAATGGGGCTTCCAATGAGATTCGAAAAAGTGGGCAAACTACAATCAATCAATGGGCAAAGTGGGGGCTGCCAATAAGATTCAAAAGAAGTGGGCAAACTATGGTCAACCAATGAGATTACAAGTATAGGTGCTTATGCAATACTGATCAAATGGGGTTCAATGAGGAATCAAGTCAGAAAGCACGTGTATAGGGTTTGGGGGCTCTTTGGGGAGATGTGGGTCTTCCCTCCTGGAGATTTTGAAAGCATTGCCTTCCTGGGAGGGGTTTGCCTAGTAAACTAGTAACATGGATACTGTTATCTTGAAACAAGCTGGTGACTGTTATGGGTTAAACAAAATGTTCAGCATAAAATACAAGATACAAATGTAAGACTGAGGAAGTTAAGCAAATTTCCTAGATCTTGCTTTTTCGAAGTATTTAGTATTTAGTTTTAATGACTTAGATGCTTCACGCTAAATTGAAAATTAAGATGTTGAGTAGTGAGTGTTCCCACTTGAATTATAAGAGTGAATTTGTGATTTTATGGAAGGTGTAGAGCAAGGTCATCCCAGGGCACTCTGTGCACAGCTACAGAGACACTAAGCATCCCCGTATGACCATATGTCCATACCTAAATGCTTTTATTATCGAATTCCAGCAATTTCTCAGAGAAACATCTGAGCTGGAGCCTGAGACAGGAGGATCCACAAGTCTAGCACCTTCTGTTTTTGCTCCAGAAACAAGGTCTTTGTCAAAGACTCAGATGGCCAGCACCAAAGGAGGAAGGGCCTGGTATGCAGGGAGCCCCTCTGCATATCCCTGACGCTGTTTAACCATTTAACATTCTTCTCACACACAAGTATATTTCGCAGTGAGTTCCCAAGTGCCCTACCAAGGAGCACGGTTTAACTTGTCTTTCTATATTAATTTCTGACTTAATAGCAGTGTGATCAGAGAGCGAGGGCCACCCGAAAGCTGCTCTGTAAGATTTATTGAGGCTCTGGTGTGGCTTGGTGACTACATGATTAATGTCTGGGGTCTCCGTGGATTTTCTATGTCTCTCACACTGAATGCAGAATTATTCCATGGGGCTCTTTAGGTTGGGCTGTGCGCCCCTCCTTACCCTGTTCACTTTTCCGCCCATTGTCCTATCCATAATTGAAACAGTTACAAAGGTGGGTTTATCAGCCCTCCTCTGCAGCTCTGTCTGCTTTTCACTTCATCTATTTAGGGGTATTTTGCCCAGTGTATCTATGTTTAGAGTGGCTGCACCTTCTTGCTAAGTGAAGCCCGTTCACATGATGCAAAGACCAGCTCATACTTTCTGATACTGTTTGCTTTAAAGCCTCTTTTGTCTTCTATTAATTTTAGTACACAGGCTTTTGAAGAGTAGTATATTGCCAGTAAGAATTTCATTCCTTTCTTTTATTTTCAAGCTTTGTGTGCCTTAGTTCTGCCCCTTATAAACAGAGAGACAGAGGTGGAAGACTCAGCTGGGCAACCTCCTCCCGCCTCCCCACGGCAGGCTATGAAGTCAAGGGCTCCTTCAGACTTGGACCAGGTTTAAGGGAAGGGTCACTTCTTGTCCCTCCCACCTTGTGGTTCCTCACATGGGGTGTGAAGAGCTGGATAAGAAAGAGCAATTTTCATTTAGAAGAACCTGGAGAATCCATTTGTCACAAAAGAAAGAGAAATCACAGCCCCCTCAGCTTTCCCATCTCCTTTTCTTCAGCTATAATTCATCTTTAGTTACTCTACTCTGACCCTGGGAACAGAAATTGAAGGAAGTCTACTAAGGAAGAAAAAACAAAGAGATCCAAGGAAAAGCCAAAACCCAAGGAGCAGGGCCGTAAGGAGCCTTTTCTGGATGGACTAATTCAACAACATCAGTATGGAATAGAGCAAGCGTCTGTATTAATCCAATTTCTGTTGCTATAAAAAATACCTGAGCCAGAGATTTAGCTCAGTGGTTCCGACGCCTGCCTCGCAAGCGCAAGGTCCTGAGTTCGATCCCTGGTGACCACATACAATGCTGGGCGTGGAGACTCGCACCCACCAGCCATCAATACCACATACCACAGTGCCAGGAGTGGTGGCTCATGCCTGTAATCCCAGCACTCAGGAGGCAGAGACAGGAGGATTGCTGAGTTCAAGGCTTGCCTGGGCTACATAGTGAGCTCAGAGCCAGCCTAAACTACAAAGCGAGACCCTGTCTCAAAAAAAAAAAAAAATAATACTTGGGCCGGAGATTTAGCTCAGTGGTTCCGACACCTGCCTCACGAGCTCAAGGTCCTGAGTTCGATCCCTGGTAACCACATGCAATGTTGGGTGTGGGGACTCATGCCCACCAGCAATCAATACCACATACCACGGTGCCAGGCATGGTGGCTCACGCCTGTAATCCCAGCACTTGGGAGGCAGAGGCAGGAGGATTGCTGAGTTCAAGGCTTGCCTGGGCTATATGTGAGCTCAGGGCCAGCCTGAACTATAAAGCAAGACCCTATCTCAAAAAAATACCTAATACTGGGTACTTTATAAAGTGAAAGGTTTTATGGAGGCTGAATGTCCAGGAATAAGAAACTCTCATTGGTTCAACCTAGGAAGTCACTTCGACTGAATCATCACAATAGTATAATGGTATAAAGAAACAGAAAGGAGAGACCACACCATGAGAGAAGCCGGAACCTGGGGAGGAGCCGATCTCTCTCTGTCATACCCCTTCTCATAAAACCAACTAGGGTTCCCACAAGAACCACCTTGGCTTCTCCAAGGGCAGCTCCGCAAAGATCTCAACCAGATGCCAGCTCTTGAAGAGACCCCACCTCCAAACAGCACCAGATGGGACCCAGCATCCAACATGTGAAACATGGGGGGACAAAACACATAAAACAGCGGTATCTAAGGTACTTCACAAGGCCCGTGTCTGCCACAATGCCCTTTCCTTCTAAATCAACAGGAGACTGGCAGAACTTCATAGGCCCTGAAAAAGAAAGCCAGGAGGAAGTGGGTGAGACCCAGCCCTGCTCCCTGGGGCACAGAGGGGAGTGGGGACCCTTGGAGTCCCCCCACAGTCTTGGGTATCTAATGACGGGGACCAGGGCGACATTTCCAAAGCAGGCGTGATGGTGGGTTGGTGAGCGGGCTGAGAGGACGCTTGAAAGAGAGTCCACGCCCATGTCTCAGGGACACCACAGCACCCCTGTCCTCGCTGTCCGGTTCTGCACGACAGCGCAGCCGTTCCAGGGATGACAGGACTTCAGAGTTGAAAGAACCAATTTGAAGTTTCTCATTGAGATGCAATTATATCAAGCTTTTGGAGCCAACTTATAAACTTGAAAAGGACAGCCTTTGAGACCAGGACAGACACATTCATAATACCCTTCGACTGTGAAAAGACCGTGTAACCAGAGCAGATGTCTGAAATAGACCCCACGGAAGTCAGTTTACCCATTTGCATCAAACGCTTTAGACAAAGAGCACAACTTTGATGTAGAAACTCATACATGAAGATTTAAGAATTTAAAAATCAGGAAATAATCTCAATAATGACTGGCAGAAGAGTAATGAAACAAACCACAGTGTCTTGCTGTAAACAAATACTTGGTGGCCATTAAGGTCATTCCATGGGGACTGAGGGTGTAGCTCAGTGGCACCACACATGGCAAGCGTAAGGTCCTGAGTTCAATCCTCAGTACTGGGCAAAGAAAACAACAAAAGATTATTCCATGGGTTAATAGTTATTGGTATATAAATATGCTCTAGAAGTGTTATATTAAGTAGAAATATAAATGGAAAAATACAGGGTAGGCTTTTAACTTTTGCCTTCTTGTTGTTGTTGTTGTTTAAAACAGAGTCTTACTTTGGTTCAAACTGGCCTTGAAGTCACTATGTAGCTCAGGCTGATGCTGAGCTCAGGGCAGCTCTCCAGCCTCAGCCTGCCAGGTTCTGAGGGCATATACCACCTTTATTACAGTAACATATATATTGCCAAGAATGTTGGGGTAAATATATTTGATGTAAGGGAGAATATTCTGAGAGACTAATGGCATGTCTTTTAGATATCTGCTGCATTTTGATCAGCCTTCATATACTTTTTTTTTTTGAGATAGAGTCTCGCTTTGTATTCAGGCTGGCCCTGAGCTCACTATGTAGCCCAGGCAAGCCTTGAACTCAGCAATCCTCCTGCCTCTGCCTCCCAAGTGAGTGCTGGGATTACAGGTGTGAGCCACCACTCCTGGCCATATACTATTTTTTAAAAGAAGTATTTCGGGCCGGAGGGTTAGCTCAGTGGTTCCAGCGCCTGCCTCGCAAGCACAGGGACCTGAGTTCGATCCCCGGTAACCACATATAATGCTGGGCGTGGAGACACACCCACCAACAATCAACACCACATACCACACTGCCGGATGTGGTGGCTCATGCCTGTAATCCCAGCACTCGGGAGGCAGAGACAGGAGGATTGCTGAGTTCGCGGCGGCTTGCCTGGGCACCATAGTGAGCTCAGGGCCAGCCTGAACTACAAAGTGAGACCCTGTCTCAAAAGCAAAAAAAAAAAAAAAAAAATCTAAATAAAAACATACATACCTCAAAAAATTATTCACCAAAATGTCAACCAATGTTATCTGAAAAGGAGCATTATTAACAACCCATCTTTATGTTTTTACATATCTTAAGTAATTAAAATAAATTATTAGACTAACTCATAAAAAGCAAAGCTACTAAAGACCCCACTGCTAGATTCTGTAAGCACTTCAAGGACTACGTGGTCTACTTGGTGGTTTGTTTTTACTCTAAATTATAAAGCTCCAAATAGTCTAAAGTTCTTCTTGCACCTTGTATTCTCCCCCATCTCTCCATATGCCCCACTACACATAAGGAGAAGTCCATCATCACTGCTGACTGGCAGGTGTTTAGATGTAAAGCACTGAGTGGATATTATCGGAAATAGCTAAGAACTAAATTGCATGGCTGAGCTTTGACACCAGAACTTAAATAATTGAAAACCAAAGCCCTCGAGTTATTTTATTATAAATGAGCCTGCCTCCCAGATCCCGTTCAGTTTTTGAAATCATGCCAAAGTGTTGTTTCTGATCCCATCTCTTGGCTAATGTGAAAGTTTTAAATGCATTTAATGACATCTTTATTCTGCAAATCATAATGAGGGAGGCGAAATGAATCGTGTTTTTGGAAAAGCTCTGCATGGAGTGGTGGTCTCTGCTTCGGGAGCAGAATCTATCAAGAAAAATCCGAGAAGGCGCTAAAGTCTTATCCTGCATTCCCCACATCCTCACCAGATGCTCTGCCCTCTGTACCAGTCAGCTCTTGCCACATAACAAAACACAGATCTCAGCAGGAAAGGAAAACTGGTGTGTATTTGTTGATGGAGGCTGGGCTCATCTGGGAGCTACAAGTCTGGGCACCTCCCTCACTTCCCTCTTTAGGATTTGAATCCAGGAGTGCTCCAGGTGGGGGTCCAGGCAGTGGCACTCCCCCATCAGTGACACCAGCCTCTCTGAGCATCACCAGGACTGACACACTGTGGCTCACATCCGGAAAGCAGGCTCAGCCTCTGCAAGGTCACAGCATCAGCACATGACAGGAAAGGGAAGAATGCAACCCCACCCCACATGTCAGGCCCTGCTCATTCTCTCACAGCCCTTCAAGCACGAGCTTCTTCACATGGAGGCCCTGTGAACACAATGAAGTTCTGTTAGAAAAATGCCATGTGGGGATATTTGCACTTGACCTCAGGAAGCAAATTGGACTTTCAGGTGGGACAGCGCCCAAGTATCTCTCTGCCCATCACTGCCTACAGACAGTCTCCGCCTGGTACAGTAAACAAAAGGAAAGGCATGCCAAGAGGTGTGTGCCGAGCCAGTTTTCTCCCAAAGGTTCCTCTCAGTCATGGCACAGCCAGGTGGGAGCAAAAGCTGGACACAGCCAGGGCCCCGGGGACCGGCAGCCAGGCCACAGCAGAGACAAGAGGCGGTGTCTACTAGGCTGGGCTCTTTGGGACTGTGACTCTGTGTGCAGATAAATGTAACTGACATACATTAAGGCCCCAGCAGTGTGCCCTCTGCAAACCCAGATGGCACTGTTGAGGACTAGGCCTCCCACATTCTAAGTGAGGAGGGCCATCCAGAGCTCCCAGCGGCTTACACGCGGCTCAGACAGGAAAACAGAACCCTCCACCCGATGGCACAGAGGTAAGTGTAAGGTCTGCATTCCAGGCATCCAGCAGGGTGACCAGTGGGGAAGGGCCAGAGGGCTCTTCAGTGTGTGGCTCTCAGTCCACAGCACAGTATCCTGTGAACCTGTTTGAAATACAGAAATCACCGTTCCCCGCACCTGCTGCATCCCGGGTGTGGCATCCAGCACCTCAAGCTCCATGGTGCCCCAGCCCCCAGCCTTTTCAGATCAGGGGGCAAACGGGGTCAAAAACGTGAGATATCAGGCAACCAGCCCCTGGGAGGTGTGTGGAGCCAAGAGAGTGACATCCCCTGACTGGCAAAGCCCGGTCTGTTCCTGGGCTTCCAGGCATGCAAGGCAGTAAATCTCCTTTGCATCAGAGTCACTTTGGATTGTGTCTCTGTCCCCTGAAGTTAAAGAATTCTGGTGGACACAGATGGGTCGGGGCCCAAGAAGGCAAAGTCGTTACCTACGCCATTATGGCACATACACTAAAGTGAGCCCAGTGAAGCAGAAACAGGGCCTCGAGACGCCAGCTGCTCCGGGCTCTGGCTGACTGCAGACAGGGATCCCAGCCGTGGCCAAGCAACCAAGCTGGTGGGAGGCCCAGCTGCTCAGAGTGCGGTCACACCAGCCACACAGCTCACAGGTGTGGCCAAGATGCAGACTCCCACCTCCCCCAGGACTTCCTGAGACTTTGTAGGTCTCACACACACATACACGCATGCACACACACATGCATACACACATTCACACACACACATGTCGTTCCAGCCTAAGTAGTGGGCAAAGTGGATTATGGTGAATTAAATCCCACAATCAAATTAGATTTCTACTTATCTATTCCTATCTAGAGCTACTCTTCCAAGAGTTGAAATATTCAAACTACCAAGTCATCCTCAAACCATGATACAGTGCAAAGTAATACATGACAAGATATAATCATTATAATTAATGTATTTCTGTAACATTAATTAAATATATTATGTAAGCACATATTACATACATAAATGTATGTAAAATATGTGATGTGTTTTATCACATTAATTGTATATATTACATTAATTACCTTAATGCAGTGCATCATGGGCTGGCTATGGTGGCACATGCCTGTAATCCTAGCACTTTGAAGACTAAAGCAGAAAACCTGAGCACTCAAGCCCAACTTGAGCAAAAACAAACTCTCTCCCTCAGACTCCAAGGCTTTATTTTGAGACAGTGCCTCAAAATTAAAAAAAAAAAATTGTAATGACCTGGGAGCCAGGCGTGGTGGAAAGAAAGCAAGAAAGCAAGCAAGGAAGGAAGGAAGGGGAGGGGAGAGGGAGGAAGGAAGGAAGGAAGGAAGGAAGGAAGGAAGGAAGGAAGGAAGGAAGGAAGGGAGGGAGGG
>PVIC010024969.1:0-25638 GCA_004025085.1 Thryonomys swinderianus
ATGCTAAGCAGACAAAGCTAAAGACTCGTGTTGATGACAATCACATCATTATTTAGAGGTGCTCGTATATCTGCTTCCCCTTTGGTGCTGTAAAGCTCTTCTCCTTTCTTCCAAGGCTCACTAGAGACAGTCGTCAGAAGTTAGACAGGCTATTACTCACATTTCACAGATGGGAAACTAGAGGTTCAGAGGACACAAATGGTTCATCCAACCCAAATGGAGATCCGGGCTCTGACTCCATTCTTTGCTGTAGCTGTTTTTCCCTTCCCTATAGCATTTTCTCTCATTCACTCAGGTTTACTGAATAGCCTGAGGATGAGACAAACTTGAAGGATTATACAAAGTAAAAAGTCGTGGATTATAGAAAGTAAAAAGCTAGACAGAGAAACTTACGTTCTACCCAAGACATCTTGTCTCCAAAATAAAGGCGTGAGTGTACGTGCGTAGGTATTATCTGTGACTTGGTACTGGAGAATCTGCCAAAGTAAGTTTCTAGCTGAATCTTTGTCAAAGACAGGGGGCCGAGAAGGAAGGAAGAGCCTGTGCTCACGCTTGTGGGTGAGCAGCGCAGGGCAGCCTGGGAGGAAGCCAGGTTAGCCCTCATGTTTCCAGGGGACAGAAACACTGAGCCTACTTGCCTCTGGCCCGGTCACACTCAACCCCAGTGAGCGCTCACACCCCAGGTCCTGTCCCTGAGCTCCCCACACCAGAGGCGGTTCTCAGCAGCGACATCCACGCGCTCCTTAGGGATTGGGGGAGGTTTTGCCCCCCGAGAGTTGGCACCCACTGACTCAATAGCACTCATTCTTCTGGCTTCAAACGCTGCTTCAGATGGCGGCCTTTCCTGCCGGTCAGGGGGACCCCCCACACTTCAAAGGCGAGTCCAGAGGGAGGTGGACTTCTGGTGTTAATGACAACGAAGGCTCTGTTCTGGATACAAGACTCTGCCCCAGTGACTTGGCTCCTCTGACCCCCAGGGTCTGGGAGATGAGCCCCCTTCTACCTCTTGCACCTGCTCAGCCGTCCCAACACCCCCACCTCGGGCTCCTGGGCCAGCAGGTGCCATAGGCCTGACACAGAGCCCTCACGGTGATCCTGGAGGTGAGGTGGTTACCTGCGGAAACTGGGTTAAAAGGATAGATCCACTTCACCAAGAAAGGACTGAGGATAAAAATGGTACTGTTCTGGGAGAGATACTGGTAGGAAGGGGAGGAGCTGAGACAGGAACCTGGTTCCGTCAGCCCCCCCCCCCCCCCCCGGTAGATTTCCTCGGGCATTCTCCCTTGGGGGACCTTTCCTTTGTGGTCCTCCAGGGGGCGTGTCAACTTGGTTGGCTTTGCGATCTGCGTGGGGATTCGTGGAGCGACTTCTAGCTGTGTCTGGGTGGGCCACGGAGGTGTGGCTCTGGCTGTCTGGTCCCTGGGCCCTTCCTCTCTGACACTTCCCCAGCTCCGCTTCCTCGACACTGTGAACTGAGCGAGCACTGTGGCCCTGCCATTCCCTTCTGTCGTGACGTTCCCGCCTCAGAGTCAGCCAAGCACAGGCTGCATTACCAGGAACAATGAGCCAAACCAAACCGCTCCTCCGTTAATTTGTGGGTGCCCAGGATTGTCTCTGCAAGGAGAAAGCAGACTAACACACCCTCCCAAAGCTCTCCCCCAGAGAACACTTCCGCACTCTGCCTGTTCTCACGGCCTCCGCCCCACAACCCACTGTTAAAAACATCCCGAGCAGCAGGAGTCCTCCTGAAACTAGCTTCACAACACCGTTCTAAACCAAGAGCCTTATTTGTAAGGGTTGTGATTTACCTCTACTTTGAAGATTATTCTGAATTTGTTCCTTCTCCCCTGCAAAAAGATACATGATTCTTCCTGAGAAAAATTAAGATATCCACACCTCAAATATCCATCTAATATATTTGTCAACCTAAAATCTGGTAGAAGGGACTTATTATCTGGATCATGGTGAGGCGTCACTGTCACCAGCTAAAAGCAGCAGCTGAAACTCGCTGGGCGGTCCTAATCACAAACGTGGGAGGGGACCAGACTTTCACCACGGGGTAGTGTTTGGTTTGGTTCTGATTAAAACCTGCTCTTAGCTCTCTGGCTTGGTTATACGGGACCATTTCACTGCTCAACAGTATCTGTTACTTTCCAAACACTACATCATATCCTGCAGGGAGTGGGAGGTAAATTAAATACACGGTGATAGTGAAAGGAATGGGCGGCAGGGAGAGGCACACACGTGTGTTTGCACAGGTGCCGACACATGTGTGCGTGTATGTGTGGGCTCCTTCATGTGAGACTTCCATACTCCATGGCGTGTACACTGGGAGCAGCTTTCTACTCACCACCTGGCAATAATGTTTCTCCCTCTATTTTGACCCTACGTAAGATTCAAGTCTTTAAACCACACTTAAATTTTTGCACTGATCCGTCAATGTCAGGAGCTCGGTACCTGCACTCAAGAAACAGTGAATCTCTCGTGTGAATATGGCCTTGACACTCAATCGGAACAAAGCACATGTGGCTCTCACCAAGTTTGCTCCATGATGCAAACTGCAATCCATGTGCCACTGACCTTTAAGGTCCCCCACTGAAGAGATGAGTGTGAGGGTCACCAGCATGTGTCAGCGTGGGGCTCCATCCGAAAGGGCATTACTGACCCAGAAGGCCACCTCCCTACCACTCAGCCAGTACAGCACGGAGCTTCAAGGAGTATCCATTTCCCGTGTAGAGACATCTTGGGCAGTGAGTGCTTCCTACTTGGTCTTTGATTAATTATATTTAATAGCATGATACCCTAATCCCAGAAAATAGCATCTAATAACATTTTCTCTGATACTATTAATACCTCACTGTTTTGACATCTTGTTTATTGTTATTTGTTACTCTGTTACTTAGTGTTTTATGGTTTTATAAACAGTGGGTGCTCAATAAACCTTTTTGACCTAAAACAGCGTTAGCA
The DNA here is from genome assembly GCA_004025085.1 of Thryonomys swinderianus. Taxonomy (NCBI): domain Eukaryota; kingdom Metazoa; phylum Chordata; class Mammalia; order Rodentia; family Thryonomyidae; genus Thryonomys; species Thryonomys swinderianus. The sequence goes on from PVIC010024969.1 coordinate 2,968, forward strand.
CAAATCAACTCATAATTATCTCAAAGACAACCCACTGCCGCTCATTTTTAACCCTCAGTCTCGTCTGAGGATGTTCTTATGCTGCCCAGTCTTGTGCTCCCAGGGAATTAGGACACCAGAATGTGCTTTCAAAACACAGATGAGGGCCGGAGATTTAGCTCAGTGGTTCTGGCACTCGCCTAGCAAGCACAAGGTCCTGAGTTTGATCCCTGGTAACTACATACAATACCACCCATGGTGACTCACGGCCACCAGTAATCAGTACCACATACTATGATGCTGGGCATGGAGGCTCACGCCTGTCATCCCAGCACTGGAGGGCAGAGGCAGGAGGATTACTGAGTTCAAGGCTTGCCTGGGCTATATAGTGAGCTAGGGCCAGCCTGAACTACAAAGCGAGACCCTGTCTCAGAAAAAAAGCAGATGGAAAAATATAAATTAGGGGAAGTCAGTGTGCAAAGGAGAAGATTCAACAGTCCATCCTCAAACCAAACCTGCTTTGTGGCAGTCAGAAGCAGGGCGGAGAGCTGGCACTGTGCACGCTCTTCTTCCAGGACCCACAGCACAGTGACCAGGGCCCATGTCACCAAGTCAGCTTTTGCTCCGATCCGAAGGGACAGATCAAAGGTTTGTGCCGCCTTTTCACTATCTGAGTCCTGGTTGCACCTCTCCATGCCCACCTGAGGCACAGAGGAAGCCCAGCAAGGTCACCCCTGGGCAGCGGCTGCCCTCTGTGAGTCCCGCAGGTTTTCTCCCAGGCTCAGGACAAGCAGGCGTGGAGACTCCTGCTCTCACCACCGCAGGTACCCGTCTCCTGCCTCAGTCCACTCACAAGTTAACGTTGGTTTCATCCTTGTAGAAGAGACAAAGCAGCAGCCTATGGAAGAAGGAAGCCGGGACAGCTCCCAGCTGGCCGTCCCCCTCTGCAGTGTCTGTGCCCCAGGGCCCCAGACCCGCTGCTCTCAGGACTCACTACCTTGCTCCACGAGGCTCTTTTCTCCCCTGCTTTGCTGCTTGAGGTCTGACCCAAGGCACAGATCCCGGTAAGCCTTTAACCTCACCTGTCGTCTCCTCACCATGACCCAGAGCCTCGGCAGGGAGTTTCCAAGCCAGGCGGGGTGAGGAGCGTGTCCTCGACGAGTTCCGTATCGGGGCAAAGCCGACCGGCGCAGGGTAAGTTGTTCTTCACAGCTTTCCGCAGAGACTGCAGCAGGTTAGCTAGAGCAGGGTTCTTTCTGCTCGGATAAAATGTACTGAAAACTGGGGCGGTAAAATGGGTATTTCCTAGCTCACCGAAAGAGGGTGCACGTTTCTAATGGTCCTGAGGTCTGCATCCATACTACCCTGAACACGCCCGATCTTGCCTCGTCTGATGTGCAGGGGTTCAAAGCCAGGGCCTTGACCATGCTGGGTACGTACAAGCGAGCTATAATCCCAACCCTTTAACTGTTTATTTTGAGACAGAATCTTATTAAACTGCCCAGGCTGGCTTTCACCTGGCACTCGTTGTGTTTCAGCTTCCTGAGTAGCCGGGATTACAGGTGTGAACTATCATGCCCAGATGAGAGAGTTTATATTTTTAAGAGGGCAATGACATAGGAGAACAAATAAAAACGTGATTCTCCTTCCATGAGGTATTGAGAACAGTCCCATCGATGGAGGTGGGAGCAGACTGGAGGCTGCCAGGGAGTGGGCACAGGGGCTGGTGTCCAGTGGGCATGGAGTGTTGCTGGGGTGACCCAGAGCGGCGGAGGCGGCAGCCACGCAACGGTGAGAACTAAACACCACTGAACTGCGGGCTTAAAAATGCTACGGGTGGCAAATTCTGCCATGTCTTTAAAAGCCCACAAAGAGTTAGTTCCTCTCAGTTCCTCCCAGGGGCCACGCGTGTTCTGCCACTGGAGATGGCGCGTGGGGAGGGTGTACGGACGTTCAGTGGGGACCCGAGCCAGGGAAGAGGCCCACAGCCAGGATTTTGCCCTCCGTGTCTATCACGTTTCTCCACGTGTCACTCGCTGTGTGTGACTGTCCTACTGATAACACACAAGACCCCACCAGCCCACGCCCGAGGCCTGCAGGGGCGGGGTCAGTCTGAGCCCCTCACGGGAGGAAGGATGGGGGAGGGGAGGGGATAAAGCCCGTGAGTGGGCTGTGGTGGGAAAAGGCGAAGGAAAGCTCCATGCAACCTGGGCCCTCTGATTCGACATAATTTGATCTCTCCGCTTGCATAAGTAAAATACCACCCTTCCTTATCTCCCCTCATGCCTGCCACGTCACCCCTGAACGGTTGGCTCACATTCTTTTCATAATGGACTACTTCAGAGCTGGGCAGTTCAGCAACTTTCTTAGGCTGAGTTTACTTTGGGGCACTTAAATGCAACCATTCATTTTCTTAGTGTTCTTGGCACACTATGCCCGGGCTCGGGCTCGGGCTGCCTCACGGGAAGCTTGCCCCAGGCCGGCCTCAACTCTGGGGTCCCCAAGCACACAAATCACTCTGAGACCCGAGGCTGGCCTTGAGCCACGCAGATAAACTCCTCCCTGTGCAGACCAGTCCCCTCCCCCCCAGCCAGCACCAACAGGCCAAGATGGGATTCTTATGTCCCTGGGCTGGACGTTTGATTACCCTTATTATCTTAGCTTGCTTTAGCTATAAATTTTATTAGTGGCCATAAAATTATCCATCCACAGCATTTGACTCAGTGACCTCTTGCGAAAGAGAATTCCACAACTGGTGACACCCGGACCCGCCAGGGCTGCCTTTTCTTCGCCCTCGATTTACAGCCGCACCGCCGTCCAGCGCTCTGCCCTGGGTAACGGCGCTCGGCAAACAGACGGCTGCGCTGCTCGCAAGAGCCACTGTCGGGCTCCCATCCTGCCCCCGAAGCACCCGCTCAGTTTCCTTTTATTCTTTGTGCCTCGGGAAGCAAAGGGGCAGGACCGCCTGTCGGCTTCAGGGAAGGGCCGAGGCACGAGACTAACGAAGTCGAGGGCCCCTGGCGGCTCTCTCTGGGATCGTTCCCTTAGGTTCCCGGTTCCAACATGTGCATCTGAACGCAGGGTTCGAGCGTGTACATTTAAAGAATGTCCTATAACAAAGGGTGAGGTCTGACTCCAGGGTTTGGAGTGTTCCTCCGTATGTATTTTATTTCACCCTGTAGGTATACTGGGTCACAATTTTTGAAACGTGTAAATCATCAATCTGGTATACAGGGTACTTCCAGTGACTGGTTCAGAGGGATATTATAATACCAGGGATTCAGCCGACATGATGAGATGAGAACTGCGAGGAAGTAACGTCAGACATCCTCAAAGATCAGCTTCACAGCCACAGCCGGCTCTGGGCACTTACCATGCACCAGGCCGGAAGTACCACCGTGTGTGATCCCGACAGCCCTGCGGTGTCAGCACGGGCACCAGGCTACCCAAGAAGAGCTTCCGCCCCACCTGCCATACAGAAGAGGCTAGAGCAGAAAATGCTGCTGGACTGGTCTCTGGCTAGGGTGAGTTTATACTGAGGGGATCACGCCCACCATTATCCAAAGAACGGACCGCCCCCTCGCCTGTCTACCCACTGCAGGTGACGTGCTCACTGCCAAAGCTTTGATAAAGCAAAGGGAAGAGGCTTGCGTGAATAATGTCCCTCTTGTCAGAGTTTTATGGTTTCTTTGAGTCAAACGGCCTGAATCTTGATGTAACTGACTTCACTTTAATTTGCCTCTGAGCGAGCTCGATCCGAGCAGCCAGCATGAACCCTGCTCGCCCTAGCTTGATACCAGGCTTGTGCCAGAGGTTAGTCCGAAGTCAGCTCCCGAGACCGGGACAACCACCCCCTTCTCCGTGTTCTGAATCACGAGGGGCTGTTCTCTTACCCTGCCTCCTTAACTCTCAATAGTCAGCCGGGGCGGGCCCCTGAAGGAAGAGCCCCGCCACACTCGGGCACACTGAAGGATCAGGGCCCCAGCCCCGTGCACCACAGACCCGTCCTTAGGCTGCCACAGCATCTGTTTCGTTTTCGCTGTGTTTATCTGGTTGGCTTCAGTACTACAAATTGAAACCAGACCCTTTTACTCCTGAGCATGTGCTCCCCTGCCGAGTGGCGGCCCAGGCTGGCTTTCACGTTATCATTGCCTGATCCCACGCTTTCTCCCCCGCAAGAGGAGAAGCTCCGTGCGGTCGGGGCTGTGGCTCCTCAGTGAGGGATAGTGTCTGAACATGGAGTATGTCTAATAAACACATTCAGTAACAAATACATGCAAACAGAAGTGAATGTAATCTAGTTGAGTAGCTGCCAGAGTTTTCGTTTGGATTTGAGGGATAAAAAGCTATATTTACCAAGTTTTAAAAATTCTGAATACATCACACCTGTAATCCCAGCACTCGGGAGGCAGAGACAGGAGGATTGCTGAGTTCGCGGTGGCTTGCCTGGGCACCATAGTGAGCTCAGGGCCAGCCTGAACTACAAAGCGAGACCCTGTCTCAAAAGGAAAAAAAAAAAATTCTGAATACAGTATAGAAATCGTCAATAAAAATATGATACTTCAGCATACTATCGATTCTATATAGTGGTAATACAAGCAGCTAGAGTGGAAGAAAGCAAGGACAAAAAAGGAAAACAAAAAAGAGACAAAGGAACAAAAGGAAAAAGATGAGAAAAGCCAAGAGAAAGATAAAAAGACATTGATATAACAGGCTAGAAAGAAGAGAGTAGGGATTAGTTATTCTTCTTCTCCTTAATTTAAGTGTGATTGTAGAAAAGCCACAACTGGAATATAGCAATTCTCGGGAATACGGGACAAGGGATCCCAGGAACAGGGTTTCGAAGAGTGGAGAAATGAAGCCCAGAGGCTGACACCCCCTCATGCTGCCCCGGTTTTTCCTCGAATCAGATTCGAGTTTCAAATGCACTCAAGAGTCTTGAGATGCTAGAAGATGAGCAATACAGGCTGAGCAATCTCAAGACCTACTTCACAAAACTGTGCCATCTTCATTCCCTTTCCATTTATATAACAACCCCAACCTTTGAAGAAAGGACCCTGGAGCGTATGAACAGCCAAACACTCGCTCAACCTAACTTTTGCAGACTCACGCTGGCCATTAGTTATGCTGCCAAGGGTAAACGCTGCAGGACTAAGAGACTGAACCTTAGACTAGCTGAATCTGATGCTGCACTTAATTCTAATACAGATCGCGGCCTTTTGCATCTAAGTTTAACCTGTTGTGTTAAATTTGTCCGCCAAGCTCACCATAATGCATCTCTAAGAAGTCGTCCCTTCCCAGGGAGGGTCTGTGTCATTCTTCTTTATTTCAAGCTTGGCTAAGGCTTGGGAAACTTTCAAGGAAACCAGGAATTCACTGTGGAATTTAAAAGGGGCATTCCTTGCAGGCATCCAATTTTCTCATATTCTACTTGTGTTCTTATACCAAAAAACAGCCATAAGACACATGTAAACAAAATTCTTTGCTGTAAGAGGCTCGCCAAGGTCTGCGGAACGACCAGTGAACAGAATGCAAAAGCAATCTTGGGGCCGGAGGGTTAGCTCAGTGGTTCTGGCGCCTGCCTTGCAAGCGCAAGGACCTGAGTTCGATCCCCGGTAACCACATAGAATGCTGGGCGTGGTGGCTCACGCCTGTAATCCCAGCACTCGGGAGGCAGAGATGGGAGGATTGCTGAGTTCGCGGCGGCTTGCCTGGGCACCATAGTGAGCTCAGGGCCAGCCTGAACTACAAAGCGAGACCCTGTCTCAAAAGCAAAAAAAAAAAAAAAAAAAAGCAATCTTGTATTCTGGGCCAAAGTGAGGATGAAGCGTGTGGTGCAACACAGGTGCACATGCACACACAGCCCTTGGAGTGCTGGGACTGACGGAGAGGACAGACGCCCGAGGCACAGAGACAGGGAGGTCTCCTGGGACACCAGGAACCAGGAGAGCACAGGTCCACGGGCTCAGGCCACGTCCTTCCAGGAAACTGGCTGCACTGTGGCTGGATCTAGATTACTCTGGTCTGCTCAGTCCACATCCCAGGCAGGTGATGTGTGTCCAGTGAGGAGACAGGTGGACCAAACTGAACTGGCCTAGGAAATGGCGTGCGGTACATTCACTGGATCTTTGGCAAATGTACTGAATAAAAAAGGTTTGGCTTGGTGAGGGAAGAACATGGCACAACTTGGGCAAGTCATTTCTCCTCCCTTAGGCTTCCCTTACGAGACTCTGCCTGGGACGCAATGGGATAACGCAGCTAATTTGTGCTGTGGTTCAAAAAGTTATCCTTGGTACAAAGCTGAACTATTTAGAGAGAGGCTTATTTCATCTTTAAAATATGTCCCTAATTTAACATGCGAGTGGCCTTTATATGGAAGCTTTATAAACACATCTATGACGACAGTAACAAATACATTCCCCGTGGTCTTAAGCCATGGATGGTGAACAAAAAAATTGATTCTGTGAGTCAGCTGATTGTCTTGGAGTGATGCAGTGGCTTCCATGGTTCCAGTTTTGACTTATCTCATATTTTCTGTTTACATGCTACAGAAATGCCAAAACTTACACAATCCAATGGGGAAAATGGAACTGGAAAAACCTTTAGAGATAGGCCAAAATTCATGTGTAAACACGCAGACAATGAGGCCCACAGTGGTGTGGTGCACAGTCCCAAAGATCACACACCTAGTGTGTGCCATAGCCAGTTATTTGCAGCACTTGTTGGTGAATACTAAAACACCATCTGTAAGACAGCAGAATCACAGTGGCTGAAAATTTCAGAAATGCAGAGAAGGTGAAAATGGTTCAGTCTCTGCAGGTTAGTGATAAGGTAGGGACACAGTTCTACCCAATGCCCAGCTGTGAGACCTTCATAAAGCCAACTGACCTCTCTCCAGCTCACTTCCAAAGTCAGTGATGTACCATAAAGAGCATTAGCTAGAAATAGTCTCAAGCATCCTTCTCCAACGAAAATGGCTTACAACCAAAACCCATGCTTTAACCCTTTCATGGCAAAACTGTAAGCTAGCAGGCAAACATTTGTGGGCTGATCTCAAATAATCTGAAGCCATGGCTTTTCCCACATAATCTGAAACTACTTGGAATTGTCTTTCTGTCTACTCCCTCTAGAAATTTAGCATCATTATTCTAGAAAGCTCAGTAGTTCAAATTTCTCCATGCCCAGAATTCAGAGAACAGCTCATCAGGGTTGTGTACTAGGAAAATCCAGATTGCTGACCCTGAGACTGACCCTAATCTTGTCACCAAACTCCTGACATTTTATATCTAACGGTTTCCTAAATAGGTTCATGCAGTGGATAAAGGTTTTTAATAAAACACATCTATTTACATAAGTTTACTTCAATTTTGTATTTCACTAAATGACATTAAGAATGTTTTAGAGGACCGGAGATTTAGCTCAGTGGTTCCAGAGCCTGCCTAGCAAGTGCTAGGTCCTGAGTTCAATCCCCTGTAACCATATACAATGCTGGGCGTGGTGACTCACGCCCACCAATAATCAGTACCACATACCACAGTGCTGGGCATGGTGGCTCACGCCTGCAATCCCAGCATTCAGGAGGCAGAAGCAGGAGGATTGCTGGGTTCGAGGTTTGCCTGGGCTACATAGTGAGCTCAGGGCCAGCCTGAACTACAAAGCGAGATTCTATCTCAAAAAAGAAAAAAAAAAAGAATGCTTTAGGAAAAAAAAAAAAGAGTGTTTTTGGGTATTCTCTAAATCCTTCCTTAACCCCTAACAGCTCAAATTTACAGATATTTAAAAAGCCTCAACCACATGAGTTGTAAATTGAAATCGCAACATTAATTTTCTGCCTTTCTTAGATTTCTTCAAGTCTGAACAATTTTCTCCTTACCTTTATTTCTGCATAATTAGCAGAGACAAAGCTTTTCTGTGTGAGTTGACACAAGAGAATTGTATAATTTCATTATGTTTTTTACGAAATAAATACACCATTTTCTTTCTTTTTTTCTGTTGTGGCTGTAACATTCCATCCAGTGTCCTGATTTCTTCACTTGGAGATTCTGCTCAAATTTCTGCTCTGTTCATTTAAAATGTTGCTTTTTCTCTTCTATTGTGTACACTAAGGCTTTTCCCAAAGCTCAGTTATACTTTCCACTTGTTGGAACTTTGTAATATGGGTCAGGCTCAGCAAAGTCAATACCAACCAACTTATTGTGAACACATCTACCTACCCCAGAGCCAGCAAGACTGGCATTCCCCAGCGCCTCAGGGATCCCAGCCAGCGGGCTTTATTCTCAAACAGAGTTGGCCCGGGAGTTCATCTCTTCCATATCTGCCCTTTTGTTACAATCCTCGAGTCCCTGGAGTGTGCTATTTAAAATAGAGCTGATCTTTTGGGATTCTTGTCTTTCATACACACTTGAAAAGCTATTCATCTAATCCTGAGTAAAAAGACTGTAAAACTGCATTTAAAAACAACTTTGTTAAAGCTTCCCAAAACTGAATTACTCTTTTGAAGGAAAGTAACAACATCTTAACTAAGTCTGTCATTCCACTACAGATTCCCCAGACCAAACTACAAGTCTACCTTCATCACAAAGTAACTCTAAAGTCTGTGGTGCTTCTGGGAACGTACGGCTATCATGACATAGGTCTAGTTTCTCAGATTCGGGGTCTGGAATCAATCAGGACATCACTGAAAGAAGCCTGTGGCCAACAAACCAAGAGCCCTCCTCACATCCTAACCTTTAGTTAGTGTGGACAACAATGCTTCCATCTAGGAAGTTCTAGGAGTGCAGAGAATAAATCTTGCCTGTTGGGCCAGCCTTCACTACCTTGAATAGTCCTCTTGGCTAAGTATTGAAAACTATCTCAATTTCTCCAGGGCTTACCACCTGGCAGAATCATAAAACTTTGGCAAGACTGAAACAACACATGGACACACTTAGAGATACAGTAATTTTTTTTTTCTGGAGCCTGAGATGAAGCCCAAGTAAAGAAATAAACATGTTATGTGTGATTGTGAGATGTATGCAAATTGTACCAATAAAGAATGCAATTTAAAAAAAGAAATAAACATTCATGTGCATGTGCGTGTGTGCATGTGCATACACACACACACACACACACACACACACACACTACTGTTCCAACAGGGGAAAGCTGAGGCAGCATATTTGAGAAAGAATGAAAACTACTCCTCTTGTGAAATATATGAAGGCACATGGGAGAATAGGTGAACATGACCATTGAGAAAATATGTAAAGAACCACCAATTAGATTAGTCCTAAAAGAAACACAGCCAAAAAGGAGCCTGGGAGTGTTTGGAAGCTCCTTTCTTCTACAGACCTTGGAGAACAGCTTAAGTGTCCAGTTTTCTAGGACCATGTCTTTGACTTACTGAACAGGGACTTATACCTGATGCCTGGAAGATTTCCTCAACCGTGCAGTTTTAGATGTGTAAATATTTTGAATTTCTAGAATCTAAACCATCACCGCCTTCTCATCCCTGAGTTGTGATTTTTTAATGTTTCCAACAATCCTCAGCCCAGAGTGAATGTCGTGTATATTACGGTAGCCCATTTGCTCAGCTGATCTCTGTCTTGGCTAGGCTTCGCTGTTCCTTACCTAGGACAATCCTATGTCTTTTGTTTTTTAGCTTATTCAATTCAAAATATTTCTTGCTATTGTACCCCTGAGTACATTTATACATACTGAATCTTGCCCCTGGTTGTTGGTTTAGGAATTGGGCTCAATGGAGATTGGAGACTCTCAGTTTTGAACTAGTCATTGGAAAGGAAAACATAGTATTTATAAAAGATGCTTTATCTTCAGCTTCTAGAGAAACTTCCCTGCAATCCAGGTCAACACGGGGATCCTTTGCCACATTCAAGGGTCAGACATAAAACGGCAGCAGTGGGAATGAGAGGCGTGGGCTCCATATCCAGCGCGCCTGCCAAGCCCGCAGACAGGAGGCACTCAGATGAAGGCACCCCATTTAAAGGAACTTTGTTCTGGGTTTGCTTTGTTTAAATCCCAGAGTGGGAGATGACCCACAATAAGCCACTTGAATCTTTTTTTCTCTCTCATTCTCCAGCTGAAATACAGTATGTGGGAGTCCTTTCAACAGGAGTTCTGCAGGCCTGTTCTGAGACTCACATGGGATACTCCACGGTTACCAGCGGGGAGGGGGGCCCCGGACAACAGGCTGCAAAAGCTAACGGTGGCCCTCGCTAGCCTGGCCCTTCTGTGCTCCCGTCAGGCTTCTTGCCCCTCCTCGACCTTCCAGCCCACTGCTAGGAGCCCCTGGCCTGTAAGACCCGGCCCTCTCCCCTGGGGGTTGCTGCTATTTGCACTGTTGCTTATCTGTTGGAAGCTGGAGTAATATGAACAAACTCAGCTAAACTAAATTGGTCCTTTGTTTGCCATTATCATAAAAATTTTATGTAGGAACTAATAAAAACATGCTTTACGTGCACAGTTACATGAGTTTGCACAGGCAATAACATCCAGCAAGTTATATCCATAAATTCAGTTATAGACACTTAGGAATAAATATTTTATCTTTCCCAATGTTTTCGCTTATTGTAAGGAAGGTGTGAACACAGCGTAGGCAGCTGATCTGCGTCTTCTCAGGGCCGCGTCCGCTCACACCTCCTGTGAGACCTGAAAGGTTGTTTCAGAGTCTTCTGAGTAAATTCCCCAATCCCTTAGCCCTAAGAGCTCTAGAGTAAGCAGGGCTCGGTGTCACCAGGCTTTGGTCCCAGCGCTCAGCAGACTGGGGAGAGAGGACGGAATTTGAGGCCAGCATGGGCCGCTAAGCAGGGTCACAGTGCAAGTCTATCTCAACACTCTGCCCCTGTAGTAATCATAATATAATAAATAAGAGGAAAGAACTCAACATTAGTCATACCTTTAATATGTGTAAATTTTTCACAAAAACCTTAAAAACTAAGCTACTTTTGAATTCAAGATTTTCTTCAAATGTTTTAAAATCAAAAGACAAAGTTCTCTTCCAGTGGGACCTTGGGAGAGATTTATGGTAGATTTAATTAAAGAAGATGTAATGAAATCCAAATCCAACAGCAACAAAAATGGGACCGCTGGATCCTGAGTTTTTCCTTTAGAAATTTACTCTAAAATACATTGAATGAGTTGGGAGTTTTGCTCTGTATTTTCCCTCCCTCAATAGCTAAGGTCTCCAATAGATAAATAATGGGAACTAAAAATATAAGCCACATTTATTGTTTGGGATTGTTAGGAGCCACATTTAAAGAGTAAAAACAGAAAGATCATACTAACCTTAACGATATTCTCTTTAACCCAACACATCCAAAATGCCATATTTCAACATGTAATCACCATAGAAATCTACTACAATCCTTCTCGTGGGCGCCTGTGTACTTTGCAGCATTCAGACTAACCACATCCGAAATGGCTCAGGATTCACCGGTTGTCAGGGGCCTTAGCCAGGATCACACAGGTTTGAAAAATTGTTAATGAGCCAACACACACACACAATTCCATTTTTCACTATTTATGAAATTTTTTATGGGGATCAAACCCAGAGCTTTGCACATGCTAACAACCTAGTGCTCCAGCACCACGCTACATGCGCTCTCCCCTAGGTGACGGTTGTATTCTCTGTGAGTTTACCTCCCTCAGGTTATAATTATGAACTTCAGAAAATATTAAAATTATATGTTATACTAACTGTTCACTTGGGGGAGGGTGCAGAACTCATGATTAAATAAGCAAAGGTAAGGAAACACCAGATGGGAAGGAGAAACACTTAGGAGATCCCAAAACAAAGCCCATACCAACCGTCACCGGAGGCAGAGAGAAAGGACTAGGGCCAGACTCCAGGACCCTCCAGAGCCAATGCGGCTGCCAGATCAGCCCCCAGGGAGGCCCGTCCCTCGCTAACACCGCCCCCTTGGGACACCAGAAGTCTTCTTTATACAGTGTTTAACTTTGCCCCTAAGAAACGTGGTACCAGACATTTTTGCTTTCTAAAAATGGCCTCTTCTTACACTGTTCTTCAGGTTCTTAAGAGTAGACAGTAAGGAAGACATTCTCATAAATGGTATCGTGAGCCAGGAATTGTAGGGAGAAAGTAAGGGACGTAGGGTTGATATTGTAGATTTGATTTTTGTTTTAGCCAATTTTTCAGTTTCTCTGTGCACAAATGCTGCCAACTGAAAAATCAGCTCAATAATTCTAAGTCTGTGTTATGTCTTGCAAGTGTTGGGCACATTTTTCCTCGATGTGTTATTATATTTAATAATGCATATTGATGCATGCTAAGCAAGTTGTTCTGGAGGGCAGGGACCAGAACTGCTGAATATACCTTTTACTGAGCTCTACAAAACACTGGCTGCATTGAAATGCTTAATTATCACATGTGTTGCTGCTGTTGACTCATAAAACGTAGGAAAGTGCTGCGATAAGGAATCTGAGTAAATTACAGTGTTTCTATCTCTTTCTAGATTCACGTGTGCACTATCTCTATATAAAATAAAGATTATCAAAATGATCTCTTTTCCTCTCAAGGGCAAAGAAAGGTCCTTCCTGGCAGTCAGATGGATCGACAACAGGAGAACTGGAGAAGGATCTTGAAGGATTTGATCTGCCTGTGTGTATTATATGCACACACACAACTCCCCGCTCTCACCCCTTCCACTCCATACATGACAACACTTTCCATACTATGAGAATGGGCTTAGAGTCTAGAACTAGAACATTGCCTTGATTTTCAAGAGAATGAAAAGATGGCTGTAAATGAAATACATCCTAAGAGCAGAAGTGCTTTATCTAACAATTTAAAAGAAGCTACTAAAATCACCAGTCACTATAGCATGGTACTGTTGAAAGTTCTTCAAGAGACATGAGGGGTAAGTGTGACCTGAGCCTCAAAATTGAACCAGAGGGGAAACAAACTATTGAGTCAGCTGAAAAACTTGGAATGTGGATGACAGATGCACATAAAGTTGCTATCAATGTTGATTTTACTAGAGCTGATAATTGTATCTTATAACCCTTTTCCCAAGAAGAATGCATTGAAGTATTTAGGGATAAAAAGCCATGGTCTATGTGTCTTACTTCCAAACAGAAGTAAAATTCAGAAGAAAAAAAAACTAATAGATTACTGAGTATAAGGAACATGATATTCTTTGAACTATTTTTATTATTGTAACTTTTCTGTGAATTAAAAGTTATTTCCAGGAATATATATATATATATATATATACACACACACACACACATATGCACACATATATACATACATATACACATGTATATATATATATACCACATATATGTTCGTGTACATATATATATGAATGTGTGACGGTTAAGCTTGATTGTGTCAACTTGATTAGTTTGGGAACTGCTCAGCAGACTGGCTGAGCACTATTCTGGAAGAATTTGAGTGGAGCAAGAAAGCATGACCTTGAGTATTATGTCTAGTCCCTGTCCCATCCCCTCTGGCACATTCCCCTGTTATGGTTCCCAGTTGCCATGAACTAAGCAGCTTTGTTCTACTTTATCCTTCCACCATGATGTTTCTGTACTGGATCCATCAACCATGAACCAAATCTCCCGAAACCATAAGCCATATCAGAACTCTTTAAATTGTCTGTGTCAGATATTGTGTCCCAATAATGTATGCACATTCTACTCCTCTTGAGAGTGGATAAAAGTAGTGGGGCATTTTTCTCCAAGTCAAAGTTTTCTTTGAGTACTATACAAGATAATCCCATGTCCTCTCCACTTAATTTCCACATCCAGCCTCTAGGCTTTAAGGCAGAATACATAAAGTGATGGCTTGGTTCATAACCAGTAAGGTGCTCACCTGTCATCAACCCCCAGCTCTAAGAGCTGAGTCTGAGACCCTGTGCCTGACTTCTCCACAGGAAAAAGTGTATGCTTGGGGCACTGGGTCACAGGATCCACTCATGGGTCTATCACCTGCCCTCCTTTCTTGGAGAAGAGATGCAGGAGGATTCTCTGCCAATGGTTCGGGCAATCCTGACAGTGTCGCTAAAAGGGGGTGAGACACTCTATGAGGAGATAACCTCAGACTCCATGAACCCTGGCTGCCTACACCCTCACAACCACCAGCCAGGATTACTTTATGGAGGGTCAAGGCACCGATGGGAACCACCTCAGTCACAGAGTAGAGGAACTAGCTTGCTAAGGTCTGTTTATTGCCTTCTCCCGCCGCACCCCCAGGTACCCTGTTTACTCTGAAGCAACTTAATCCTGAAGTTTAACATGGAAGCTTCCAAATAGAAGACAATTGTGAAAACTGAGCAGGTCAACAAACCTGAGAGGTCAGCAAATCCACCCTATGTGCTGACGCAGGAACATTTTTCAGAGCACTCCAGACATTCTGGCCCTTTGGGATCTTGCACAGATAAGAAACTCACCAATTCACAAGGCAGTATGTCCATCACTGAAAGCTCTGACGGTTAGAATGTTCTTTGCAAGTCAGCCAGAAACTGCTTCCCAAAACTGTAAGACATTTGAGAGCAGGAATCCGTCTCCAACAGAACCTCCTCCACAGGCCTCAGGACAGCAATCACACAGGGAAGTAACTTGGGGTTGAATCAACCAAAGTATAGAAAATGTACACATTGGCTCTTGTCCAGTTCCCTTTTTTTTTTTTTTTAACCCAGCACTGTGATATGTGGCACTGGGGACTGAACTCAGGACCTTGTGTTTGCAACCACTGAGCCACTGAGCTAAATCCCTGGACCCTATCCTTTACTTGAGGTAATACGAAATAGGAAAAAATTGTTTAAAAGTAATGGGAAACTGTGAAGGGGAAGGAGGAAGAGAAAAGGAAAAAAAATGAAAAAAAGAAGGAAAAAATGGAAACAAAGTTTTTGTTAGTAACAGGGAAAGGAGTAAAGGAAGGAGAGGAGGTAGGGAGAAAAGAGGAATCAAGACATACCATGTACAAGAACACACTCCCTTTGACGAAGGTGATTGTCACATATATTTAAATTGTACCAATAAAATTAATTTTAAAAAATCAAGTTAGCTGCTGTTTCTAGATTATAGCAACTCAAACACTGAAAGATACTTTCATGGTCTCTGTTTTCCCTTAATGACCCTAAAATCTCCTATTGCACAATTTTTAAAACATAGTTGGTTACTGTCACTGACTTTCCCCAACTCACTCATTCACAAATATTTATTCATTGCTTTATTTATGCATTTCTTTCCAAAAGGACTTGTCGTATTTTTTAAAAGGCAAATAAAATTAATAAAATAGAAATGACCCTGTGGGAAACAGGTACAGAGGAGACATTTAACATGCCAAACAAGAAGTTCGCACTGTTCTTATGATTGATTTCAAGACTTGGTCCTAATGTTCCTGGCACAGAGACGAATAGCGAAACATTCAAAGCTTCACAAATCCATATTAAGAGGATGAAAAAGACTACTCTCTTAGGAGAGACTAGGTTTGTCCCTGTATCAAGGACAGATGTCCAGATGGGCTCATTGTACATGGGGAAACTGAGGCACGGAATGTATTCACATTTCTCAGTAAATTCTGGAGCAAAAGTCACACA
This sequence comes from Thryonomys swinderianus, assembly GCA_004025085.1. Classification (NCBI taxonomy): domain Eukaryota; kingdom Metazoa; phylum Chordata; class Mammalia; order Rodentia; family Thryonomyidae; genus Thryonomys; species Thryonomys swinderianus. The sequence continues at coordinate 18,513 of PVIC010024969.1, forward strand.
GTTATCTTTTACAGTAATTTATGATGAAGGCTTAAAAGCATAAGATAAAGTCAGAGAGACTGATTATCAAAGGTTAAACTGATTTGCTTCAGGTACATAAATTTTCTTTAGTATTTTATTTAAAGATGTAACTTAGGAAGAAACAGATAATTTGTTAGTCATCTTATAAATGATTTCCTGACAACTGCTCCTCTCCTGGGATTTTAAGCACTTCAGGGACAAAAGTCTAAAATTACACTTTTTTCTGAGATTCCAAAGTACACTGATGACCCTATGTTCTTAAGTTGCTTCATATATTTTGGAAACCAGATAAGCAAAAGGTAAAGGTAATATTTTGTTACTGAAAAGGTGTCACAATTTTGTTGCCAGGCAGAAGTAGGCTCCAGAGGTACCTGGTCATAAAGCCAGGATCTTCTGCAGGTCATTGTTTTGGGAGGGCAAACTGTCACCGTCGTTAATCTTTACAACACCACTGCTAGGTAGAAATTGTTTCCCTTGTTCTACAGATTAAGAAGCTGAGGCTCAGAGAAGTTTGTCAAAGGTCACAGAGCTAGAAATAGTCCAGGAAGGATCTAAATGGCAGGCTGTCTGACTCCAAATTTTGCCCTTTGACCTCTGTATGGCCTCCCTCCCTGGGGCTCGCAGTGTGGGAAGTAAACCCAGTGTCACGTAAGTAGGATAACATGAGAGGAAGCTTTGGGGTTCATCAGGCTGTCCTGAGAGTAAAGTCAAGCCTAGGCAGTAGCAGTCTGGTGAAGATTTAGGAGATAAAAAATTTCCTAGATAAAAACGCCCTGACTTTAGCATCTGTCGAGTTCCATAATGTAAATATTCTCACTGATTATATGTGTGGTCTCCTGTACACCACTGAATCTAGAAGGCATGTTCCAATGGTAATGGTATAGGCTGGCTCTTGATTTCCTCCAGAAGTCCAGGGGTTGAAAGCTTAGTGCCCAGCTTGGAGCTGAGAGGAGGTAGAACCTTTAAGAGGTGGGGCTGAGTGGCAGGAAGTGAGGTCACGGGGGGGGTGTCTTCAAAGGGGATTGTGGGACTCTGGTTTTTTTCTAGCACCACCACCCCCCTTCTGTTTCCTGGCTACTACAAGGTAAGCAGCTTGTTCTACCACACACTCTCCACCCTGATATTCTGCCTCTGAACAAATTCAAATCAATCATTATGATTGCTCAATGTTGTAATTAAAAGCCATGTGTTGGGGCCAGAGATTTAGCTCAGTGGTTCCGGCACCTGCCTAGCAAGCACAAGGTCCTGAGTTCGATCTCTTTTAACCACATACCACAATACTGGGTCTCGTGACTCATGCCCACCAGTAGTCAATACCACACACCAGAATGCTGGGCATGGTGGCTCATGCCTGTAATCCCAGCACTCAGGAGGCAGAGGCAGGAGGAGTGCTGAGTTCAAGGCTTGCTTGGGCTACATAGTGAGCTGAGGGCTAGCCTAAACTGCAAAGCGAGAACCTGTCTCAAAAAAAGATAAAAAATAAAAGAATCCAAGTGTTCACTATGAATTACATAGGTCTGTTCTACTGCAGTAAATTAAGGGTAAAAAACACAACATTTTTCAAGAAATGTAGGATCTGAATAAATATTACCACTGTACAAATCTCTCTAATGCCTTATGATGTTTTGCTTATGTGGTTGACATCTAGATATGTTATTTCAGTTCAATTCTATGAAGAAAAGCAAGCCTGATATAGAAGTCTAGCTGGAAGGGGAAGAAATATTTTAATAGCTTTTTCAGATAATTGTGGACACTTTTCTTTGATGTTACACTAAAAATTAACAAGTGGTAGCTTTTTAAATGTTCGTTGAAATGAGCAATCTGAAGCTATATCAATAAGTTATTAATACTGTATTATACTAAAATCCATTAGGCCCTGTACTTCAAATGCATTTTATGTCATAAATTTGTAGCACAATGCACAGGTCATTTGGAAAATACTGGTTTAGTGACTCACACACAGCTCCCAGATGCTGACAATCTTCCAGTATTATAGGATTAATATATGATGTTTTTCAGCATCACCACTAACCTTAAGTTTTTTATAATTAGGAAACTTTCTGGTACACACCAGCAGAATCAAGTCTCCAAAATTTGATCTTTTAATTGAAAGTGTAAGTGCTCAAATTTTATAATTATTAAATAAATTCCATTAGTTATTTTCCTGTAATAAATCATATCTAAGGGGTCTGTAAGACTTTCATTCCATTTTAAGAAAATGTCTTTGGGGACTAGGGATTTAGCTGACAAGGGCCATGATTTAGCTCAGTGGTTCCAGCATATACCTGGCAAGTGCAAGGTCCCGAGTTCGATTCCCAGAACCACATATCACAATCCCAGGCATGGTGGCTCACGCCTGTAATCCCAATAGTTGGGAGGCAGAGGCAGGAAGATTGTGTGACTTCAAGGCTAGGCTGGGCTACATAGTGATTTCAGAGCTAGCCTGAACTACAAAGAAACACCCTGTCTCAAGAAACTACAAAAAGAAAAAAGGAACTGTCTTCAAAATACCCAGGTTTAAATACTCATGTTTGTCTGTCTGTTACTCTTCTAATTTAAAACTGTACTCCATTTAGCTAGTATGCAGGCGACTGCATGTGTGCTTTACTTGAGACAACCACTGTGTACCACTTAAACACTGTACCTGTCAACGTGCACTTCCAGATTTAACAAGATTACTTTGGTTGCTTTGTCAAAGACCTTCTTAAAGGCTACTGTATTTTTTTAAAGAAACCCCCGAAAGTGTCATGATAAGGAACACCCTGGCTGGCACACTGTGCCATTCCCTCGACTGTGCTAAGAAGCCAGCAGATAAATGCACCTTTTCTGCAGCACCAGGAGAATAAATGCCAGGAAAAGGGAAAAGAATATCTATTCTATGAAAATGGTTTTTGTGTTAATGATTTTTTTTTCTTGCAGATGTTCTGCAGTATGAGGGACTGAACCCAAGGCCTGGCACAGGCTGGCAAACACGCTCTCACTGGGCTGCATCCCCTGTCCACAAAAACAGTTTTGGTCTTAGGAGTCCAGTGAAAGGTCTCGAGAATGCGCAAGGTGCCCAGCACATGTTATGAGCACTGCCCGGACAGGACAATGACAAACGAGCAAACCAGGAGGGGACAGCAAAAGCCTGTGATGCTACAGTCTTGAATCTTGAGAAAGCCAAAAATGCTCTTTACAGGCTGGTGTTGGCCTGACCTCTTTCCTATCCTGCCAAATAATGTAAATCTAAGTTACATGCCTACATAATTTTAGTTTTCAAAACAAATTAAACATTTTTTTAGGAGCTTAAACTTCCTAAGTAATTTAAAAAGCGCCCTTCCAAAACATAGCTCACTGCCGCACAGAGCCAAGAGATTGGAATACCTGTACAAAAGACCCACATGAGCCAGAAATATAATTTCATTTTTAATGTGAATGCCATATAAACCATGGCTTTCTGCCAGGCAATGCTAGTAATAAAAAGTGATAAACTGAAATGCATTCCGATTCTGCCACACTGTGTACACATGTGGACGTAGGTGCCTGAAGATATTATGAAGCACTAGGTCTAAGAAAACTGACTTTCCCTCTGCTGGAGAGCTACGTGGCAGGCCTAGGAATAGCGTTTCTCACTGCCAGCATGGCTGACTACGGGGTGGGCTGTCTAGCCCTGGGCACTGCCCTTGTCCGAGGCTCACGGTCCCAGAGTCCATCATGGGGGATGGGCCCATAGGCGGAAGCAAGGACCTGGTCAAATCCCACACTGATGCTCCATCAAAGATTCCGCGGGCAAGCGCGAGCTTCAGAAACCACCTATCGATTGCATATCTTCTCTTCTACTGTATACATGGATTCGGAGCAGCGTTCCTAATAGAAATACAATTCTAGACGAATTGAGTTGAAAGGTCGGATTTATCACAGCGAGAGAGGGGTGTGAGCGGCTGATTCCTTCCCAGACGAGATGCGTCTTCCCGGGGTGACTCAGACTCGCTTCCCCGCTGGGGGATCATGGAGGCAGATGTGGAAAGACCAGAGATCTGGCCCATCATGCTTCTGTTTATGGCGAAAATATACTGGGCCAGATTAATTACCGCAGTCATTATCTTGGCAGTTTTCAAACCTAGTGATAAATGCTAACAGCATCGTGTGTGCAAGATGGGAAAATAAAAGAGCAAAGGTGGGCCACCGAGGACTGTGACATAGCTGTGACTGAGCATTTAAAGTCGCTGGCTTTTTCATCAATTAAAAGTGCATAATTCCACGTTAATCTCATTTTTCAGCTGAGAAAAATGTTTTTTAATACGAGCTGCTCCAAGAACTTTTCTACTTCAAAAAAAATATCGATCTGGAAAATGATTGTGTAAATCTCCTTCAAAAGTTTGTTTTCTGGGCCGGAGGGTTAGCTCAGTGTTTCCGGCGCCTGCCTCACAAGCTCAAGGTCCTGAGTTCAATCCCCGATAAACACATACAGTGCTGGGCATGGAGACTCACGCCCACCAGCCATCAATACCACATACCACAGTGCCGGGTGTGGTGATTCACACTTGTAATCCCAGCACTCGGGAGGCAGAGGCAGGAGGATTGCTGAGTTCGAAGCTTGGCTGGGCTACATAGTGAGCTCAGAGCCAGCCTGAACTACAAAACGAGACCCTGTCTCAAACCAAGCAAACAAACAAAAAAAAAAAAAGTTTGTTTTCTTTCATACCACAATAAAAAAAAATAACACTAAAATGTTCACAGCATGAGCCTTTCTCCAGTGAGATTAATTCTCATCAAACACTAACTGGAAACTTCACGTGAATGCAGGAAGATATCAACAGTCTCCACGTCACTAATGAAAACCCCTATAATCTCAGACAGATGAGTCCAAAGGCACCAGGAAGAAAGCAACAGTCCCTCTGCTCAGCGTTTTAAAGGGGAGGGAAGGACGCAGGGTCTTTTAACTTGAGACCGCAGAATGGCCTATTCTGACCTCAAAAACATAAGCACATGTTCGATCCGGTTGTAAGTACACCCCAGGACCCTCGCGTTTCCTCAGGGGTGACCGCGGACCTGGTGTGACGGGAGAAAAGCAGGACCTGTACTTTGTCCGACAGCCTCTCTGCCCACTGAACCTTGTGCCCACGCACGAGTCCTTACAAGCATCTGGTCACGCCCCGGAGCGTCAGGGCAGCCCGGCCTGCCGCGGGGAGTCTGGAAGACCAGGCCTGGACGCCGCGGCCTCGGCACAGAGCCGCTGTGCTTTCTGCACGGCCGCTGCTCGGGGAAAAGGCGCATCTAATCACAGCCAAGCAGAGAACCGACCTGCAGGCGCCTTGCCAGACGCCCGGTGGAACTCACATCCGGCTCGTCCCTCTGCCCAGCGCAGCGTCAGTGCCCCCGCCACGGCGGCTCAGGCGCGACCACGTCTCTGAGAGGGGTGTCCGCAGAGCCCCCCGAGGGCCGCGGCCCGGCCTCACTCGCCTGTGCCCTCCCAGCCCCTGACACCCGGCACCTTGTGTGCGTCCCAGAACTTAAAGCAAAACGTTAACTTCAGCTGCTTTTCCCCTCCCCCCATCAGAGAAGGACAAGACGGGAAGGGGCACCGCACAGCTCAAGCCCAGGAAGTCGTGGCATCCGTCCACAGACAGCTTCGAAAGGCGGGTGTTTCAAGGAGGAAACGGCTAACGAGGGCCTTAAAGCCAGGTTAGTGGAATCCACGTGACAGTCCCGGTGTGGGCGACAGGAGCGAGGCTGGCGCAGTTTGCACAGCAGGCGCTCAGGCTGCTTGTCCTCCAGGACCCCGAGCCCTGGCTCACGAGCACGCCCCCCCCCCCCGGCCTGCTCACAGTCCCTGCTCGGCCCCAGCGCCCGGGGTCGCCGGGAGCACCTGGGGGAGCAGCGCGGGCCGCGCATCAAGAAGGAGCAGGGGCAGCGGCCCGTCACCGTCCACGGGCCCCAGGCACGGGTGACGGGCGAAGCCCAGACTGAGTGCTCGGCACCGCGCTGGCCGGACCGATGGGTAACGCGCGTGCGCTGCGGCCGGAACAAGGGACCGCGCTTTCCAGGGCGCAGCGCTGGCGAGGCGGGGGGGACCGCGCGGCCCGGGGCCGAGGACGAGCTGCACAGCCTCCCCTCAGCACCGAGGCTCCTCTGTGCTCAGTCCCGCCCTTCGGTCCTCCCGCGGCGCCAGCACAGACGCCAGAATCCCGTGGGCTGTCTCCCCTTTGTCGCCACGGCCGCCCTCCCAGGTCTGCGAGCATCGTCGTGGCTCTCTGCGCTGTCTCCCCCCAAAGCGGGGTCCGCCGCTTCCCTCTGCCGTTAGAATGGCGCCCGCCCCCACCACGCACCTGTAAAGACTGTGATACTTCTACCTGTGACTTCTCCTTAGCTACCTGGGGCCTTTGTGACAGTCATGAGGGGGAAAGGCCACACTTCGGCCTTTATAAATGCTGGACCTCATCCCCTGTCTCTCCCCAGCCCCCCAAACATTGTTCTCCGGGCCACTCTGAGAATTGAAAGCTCTATTCTTTTTACTGTCTTGGAATCCTTTCTCCACATCGGTTCCTACTGATAAACGGGTGTACAAATTAAGGAGCTAGGGTGTAAAAGAACTCCGAAGAGTTTAAACGCAACAGTGTGCGTTTAGGAGATGATGTTGATAAAGACATTATGCTAGAAATGTAACTCCCTTCTCCTTAAAGTATGGAATGACCAGATAGTGAAATTGAGATATAACAATTAACCCCCAAGGCTGTATTGATTCATTCTCCACCTATTGTACTAATTACAGGCTAAAAGCTATTTAGAGGAGGTGGAAAGCTTGGAAATGTTTAAACAAATGATTTGTTGATTTAAGTACTCTATTTTGGTTTCCGCTTTTATTTCTGCAAAATCTTTTGTATAAGTTGCTACTTATAGGACTAATTGATTTTCACTGCAAATATTTTCATTGGCTTTTGACCACCTGTTCTGACAGATACAAATAAACTGATACAATTCAAAATACAGGCATGGGCCAGGTGTGATAGCTCACGCCTGTAATCCCAGCACTCGGGAGGCAGAGGCAGGAGGATTGCTGAGTTCGAGGCTTACCCAGGCTACATAGTGAGCTTAGGGCCAGCCTGAACTACAAAGAGAGACC